>ML383611.1:38411-54710 GCA_005239525.1 Nicotiana knightiana | reverse complement strand
GATCTTTACAAAAATATAAAAATCGACCCAAAAGTCGACCCCCGGGCCCGCACCTCGGAACCCTTCAAATTTTATAGAATCCGAATACCCATTCCGATACGAGTTTAACCATACAAAATTTATCGAAATTCCGATATCATTTGATCTCTCAAATCACGATTTTTTTCCTTTTAGAAGTTTTCTTTCAAAACCAACATTTTCTCAACTAAAAACACAAACTAAATGATTTAAATAAAGATAAAATCATGGAATATATTTAATTCTAGTTGAAGAACACTTACCCATTCGAATTGTGTGAAAAACCCTCAAAAATCACCAAGAACCGAGCTCTAGAAGTCAAAATGTGATAAAATGGTGAAACCTTCGATTTTGAAGATATAAACTGTCTGCCCAGGTATTCAATGAATCGCGATCGCGTGAGAAGGAATGCCATCGCGTAGAAGAAAAACCTCAGCTGGTAAAAAGGTGTTATGCGATCGCGAACATACTTATGCGATTGCATATAAGGGAAATGGCCACTGTCCAAGAATACACAGTGCGATCGCGAGCTGAAGAGTGCGATCGCAGAGGGAAAAAGAAATGGCCTTGACCACACTGTTCTACGCGAACGCAGGGGTGGGGGCGCGAACGCATTGAAGGAAAACCAGGGGTTGGTTGCAGAACACTATGCGATTGCGGACATGAAGATGCAAACGCACTGAAGGAAAAGCTAGGCGTCTCACAGAACACTATGCTTATGAGATCGCATAGAAGGAAACATCAGAAAACATATCAGCAGTCCAAAAACAGGGAAAATGTCCCGAAGCCCATCCGAAACACACCCGAGGCCCCCGGGACCCGTCCAAACACACAGACAAGTCATATAACCTAGCATGGACTCGCTCGAGGTTTCAAATCACATAAAACAACAACACAACGACGAATCAAACCAAAAATCAAAGTTATGAATTTTTAAATCTTCAAATATCAAAACTCGTGTCGAAACCTATCAATTCAACCTAGAATGACTCCAAATTTTGTGTCGTTTACACAAAAGTCAAACCTCTGATCTATTTCCATCACTTAAGCTTCAAAAATTGAAATTTTCCTCCCAATTCGACTCCGGATTATCCGGTAACTGAATCCAACCACGCACGCAAGTCGATTTAACCAATGTGAAGCTGTTCAAGACCTTACGCCACTGAACGGAGCATAAATTCCCAAAAAGACCAATCGGGTCGTTACAAGAACCTTTATTGGATGTTTTGAAGTTGCCAAGGAAGTTTCCATCTTCAACGGTTGAAGTTCAAGAACTAAATGTAGTTCAAGAATAGGTTAATGAACCAGTTCCAAACCAAATTGAACACCAACCAAATCCAGTACAAGGTGAACAGGTTGTACAAGTACCTCTTAGAAGGTCTACACGAGAACGTCATGTACCAACTAGATTAATCTAATGGTACAAGATGATGTTACAAATGAGGATGATCATAATGATGATGACCCTAAGACCTATGAAGAGGCTATGCAAAGTTCTGATTATGAGAAATGGCAAAAGGCCATGGAATCCGAAATGGAATCCATGAAGGAAATAAAGTATGGACTTTAGTTGAACCTTCAAAGGATATAAAACCTATTGGTTGTAAATGGGTTTTAAAGAAAAAGATTGGAGCAGACGAAAAGGTAGAGACCTACTAAGCCCGTCTTGTTTCCAAGGGATATCCTCAGAAAGAAGGAGTCGACTATGACGATACTTTCTCTCCCGTGGAAATGCTCAAATCAATTCGGATTTTTCTTGCTATAGCAGCATAACTATGATTATGAAATATGGAAAATGGATGTGAAAAAAACTTTCCTTAATGGTGCGAGGATGTGTACATGACACAACCTGAAGGTTTCACATCTTCGTCTGATCATAATAAAATTTGCAAGCTAAAAAGATCCATTTATGGACTAAAGCAAACTTCTCGAAGTTGGAATATTCACTTTAACAAGACAATTGAAAAGTTCAATTTTGTTAGATGCAAAGAACCTTGTGTGTACAAAAAAGGTTAGTGGAGCACAATTATATTCTTAGTACTGTATGTTGATGATATATTGCTTATAGGGAATGACATATCGACATTGCAAAGTACCAAGATTAGGCTATCTGAACAGTTCTCCATGAAAGACTTGGGAGAAACAACTTATATATTAGGAACAAAGATCTATAGAGATAGATCGAGGAAGCTGCTTGGACTTTCCCAGTCTTTGTACATTGATACCATTTTGAAAAGGTATAACATGGATAATTCCAAAAGAGGCTGTCTATCGATAGGTACTGGAATTACTCTCTAGGAGGATTGTCCTAAAACACCTAAAGAGAGAGAGAACACATGAGTAGTATCTCATACGCTAGTGCAGTGGGAGCTATCATGTATACCATGACATGTACACGTCCTGATGTGGATTATGCACTTGGAGTGACTAGTCGATATCAAGCAAATCCTGGTGAGGAACATTGGAAGGTGGTGAAGACCATTCTTAAGTACTTAAGAAGGACTACATACCAATTCTTCATCTATGGAGATTCTGAGTTGAAACTTGAAGGTTATACTGATGCAAGTTTCTCTCCAGATAAAGATGATAGAAAATCTATTTCTGATTATATATTCACCTTAAATGGTAGTGACGTGCGTTGGAAAAGTTTCAAACAAGCTACAGTAACTGATGTATTCTGCTTTTCTTTATTTCATTAATAATTCAGTAAAATAATTTATTTCAAAAATTGATTTCTAAAGCTTGGGACCTCGGAATTCAATTCCGGGCATACGCCCAAGTCCCATATTTTACTGCGGACCTCCCGGGATTGTCGAAACACAGATCCGGGTCCATTTACTCAAAAGGTTGACTCAAGTCAACTAAAACCAAACTTTAAATTCTAAAAATTAGTATTTCTTATATTTTCACATAAAAGCTTTCTGGTTTCATGCCCGGATTGCGCACGCAAATTGAGGTAGTTAAAATTAAATCTTTTTATGGATAATAAGCCTAGAACGGAGTCTTAATTCATAAAATGACCCCTTGGGTCATCACAATCTCCACCTCTAAAACAAACGTTCGTCCTCGAAAGGACATAGAAGATTACCTGAATTGGCAAACAAGTGTGGATATTTACTCTGCATGTCCGTCTCGGACTCCCAAGTAGCTGCCTCAATGGGCTGACCTTTCCACTGCACTCGAACTGAAGGATAACTCTTAGACGTCAACTGACGAACCTGCTGGTCTAAAATGGCTACCGGCTCCTCCTCATAAGTCAAGTCTTTGTCCAATTGGACAGAGCTGAAATCTAACACGTGGGACGGGTCACCGTGATATTTTTGGAGCATAGATACATGAAATACCGGATGAATGGAGGATAACCCTGGAGGCAACACAAGTCTATAAGCTATCTCCCCCACTCTATCAAGACAAATGGCCCGACATACCTAGGGCTCAACTTGACCTTCTTCCCAAATCTCATGACACCCTTCATGGGTGATACACGAAGCAATACTCTCTCTCCAACCATGAATGCCACACCACGAACCTTATGGTCGGCATAACTCTTTTTCCTGGACTGAGCTGCACGAAGCCGATCCTGTATAATCTTGACCTTATCTAAGGCCTCCTAAACTAAGTCTGTACCCATTAACCGAGCCTCTCCCAGCTCAAACCACCCAACTGGCGATCTGCACCGCCTACCATATAATGCCTCATAAGGAGCCATCTGAATGCTCGACTGATAACTATTATTATAAGTGAATTCCGCTAACGGCAAGAATTGATCTCAAGAACCTCCAAAGTCAATAATACAAGAGTGGAGCATATCCTCTAAAATCTGAATAGTACGTTCAGACTGCCCGTCCGTCTGAGGATGAAATGCGGTGTTCAGCTCAACTCGGTTACCCAACTCACGCTGATCTGCCCTCCAAAAGTGCGAGGTAAACTGCGTACCTCGATCAGAAATGATAGATAGGGGCACACCGTGAAGGCGGACAATCTCTCGAATATAAATCTCTGCCAGCCGCTCCGAAGTGTAAGTACTTGCCACTGGAATGAAATGTGCTAATTTAGTCAGTCTATCCACAATAACCCAAACGACGTCGAACTTCCTCTGAGTCCGTGAGAGTCCAACAACGAAGTCCATGGTGATACGCTCCCACTTCCACTCAGGAATCTCTATCTGCTGAAGTAAACTACCGGGTCTCTGGTGCTTATATTTCACCTGTTGGCAATTCAAACAACGAGCCACATAAGCAACAATATCCTTTTTCATCCTTCTCCACCAATAATGCTTCCTTAAGTCTGGTACATTTTGGCTGCACCTAGGTGAATGGAATACTTAGAACTGTGAGCCTCTTCAAGAATCAACTCACGAAGGCCATCAACATTAGGCACACATATACGACCCTGCATCCTCAAAACACCGTCATCTCCAACTGTAACTTTCTTGGTACCACCGTGTCGAACTGTGTCCCTAAGGACCATCAAATGCGGGTCATCATCATGCCGGTCTCTGATACGCTCGAATAAGGAAGACCGAGCAACTGTATAAGCTAGAACATGGTTGGGCGAAATATCAAACCTCACGAAATGATTAGCCAACGTATGAATATCTGAAGCTAACGGTCTCTCACCAATTGAAATACATGCAAGGCTGCCCATACTCACTGCTTTTCTACTCAATGCGTCGGCCACTACATTGGCCTTTCCTAGATGATACAGAATAGTGACGTCATAGTTTTTCAATAACTCTATCCATCTCCTCTGTCTCAAATTAAGATCCTTTTGCTTGAACAAGTACTGGAGGCTATGATGATCCGTGTAAACCTCACATGGCACGCCATAAAGATAGTGCCTCCATATTTTCAATGCATGAACAATGGCTGCCAAATCTAAGTCATGGACATGATAATTCTTCTCATGAATCTTCAAAAATTGATTTCTAAAGCTTGAGACCTCGGAATTCAATTTCGGGCATACGTCCAAGTCCCATATTTTACTGCGGACCTCTAGGGATTATCGGAATACAGATCTGGGTCCATTTTCTCAAAAGGTTGACTCAAGTCAACTAAAACCAAACTTTAAATTCTAAAAATTAGTATTTCTTATATTTTCACATAAAAGCTTTCCGGTTTCAAGCCTGGACTACGCACGTAAATCGAGGTAGTTAAAATTAAATCTTTTTATGGCTAATAAGTCTAGAACGGAGTCTTAATTCATAAAATGACCCCTTGGGTCATCACAATAATAGTGGTAATAGACCTATTAATCGAGGAGCGACTGGGCGTACTCAAAACCTATAGTGATATTAGATCTCATCTGGAAATTAATCAAATATGTTATTATAGCAATTTGTGTTCTTATAATGAGCAAAAATGAGTCTCATTCTATGCTTTTAAGGCTTTGGATTATTGGATACGCTTTACATTCTGTGCTTCACATGGTTTGTGTGTTCGTCGAATATAGACATCATTGACGAAATTCCTCAAGTGACAGTGGAAATTGGAATAATAGAGAAGTTTCGAACTTGAGTTTGAAAAGTGATGAGGAGAGTCTGGTGATTATTTACTGGATAGGCGTCAATACGAGGAAGAAACTAGGTACTTGATTCTATTTGTTATGACTTAAAATAGGTAATACACAACTGGAAGGAGTCTTATCAAAAGAGGAATGGAGAGAAAATAAGAAAAAGATATAACTAAATCTCTAATTTAAGGCACTAATAATGGATTGTATATATTTTGTAGCTAAATCGTATTTAGGTCGGGTAAATTCAAAAATATGGATATTTTTTGTAATAAGATTTCAAATAATGTATAGGAACGGAAAAAATTGTCACTTCTTTTGGTCCCTCAAATATTTTTTAATCAAGGCCATAATATACATCGCCACTACTTTTGGTCCTTCAAATATTTTTTTAAATAATTATGGTATTCGAATCGATTTGCGTGAATTATTTCTACTTCTACTAAAAAACGGTCCATTTCCGATCGAAATATTCCGACGGAAAAAAGTAGTCGAAAATTTCCGACGGAATCGATCGAAAATGGCATAAAAATATATTTTCAATTTTTATTAATGTTAATGGCGGATATTCTGTCTACATGCGTCTGGTGGAAAATACCGCGAAGGCATTTGCGATCGATTTGGTCGGAAAAATTAAGAATAAAATTTTAAAAAAACAATTGCGGTCGATTCAGTAGCAATAATTTATTAAAATGAGGTCTGACTTCGTTGACCTCATTTGCGACCAAATCAGTCAAATTTTTTTATTTATTTAAATTTTCGACCGATTCAGTTAGAAATAGTTTTTAAAACCCATCGACCCTTTTTTTTTTCTTTATCTCTTTTCTTCCTTTTCTCTTTTCTTTCTCTCCTCGCTGGAAACCCCCTCCCCCATGCATCATGGTGCTCTGGCGACAGTCCTCTTTCTCTAACAACACCTCTCTCTCTCTCTCCCCCCATCTCGCGGCCAGTTTTCCCATCTCCCCTGATTTTTTCTTCTTTGTTTTCATTTTTGGCTAAGTCTCATAGAGGAAAACACATTGTTTGCTGAAATTGGTGTTTATAATTTTTATTTTTTTCATATTATCTTTGTTCAAAACTCGAAAGCTACAAAGAATTAATAGTGGAACAAGTTTGGGATGATTTACTAAGAAAGAAGAAAGTAAATTAGTATGCACTTTTTGATTTTTTTTTTGTGCAACTAATTGTTATTCATATTATACATTATTACACTTTTCATATTAATTTGGTAGTTGAATCTAGGTTTTAGATTGTTGTCGAAGAATTTGATTGAATATGAGATTGAGATTGTTGGTTGTTTTATATGGCAAATGGTATAGTTAAAAATACAGCAGGATTCTGCTAAATTTTTTTTTCCAGATTTGGAGTGGATTTGCGACTGAACTAGTTGCAAAAATTTCCTAGATTTGCGACCTATTTAGTCGCAAATTATGAGTTCTTTTTAAAAATTTATTTATTCTCAAATTTTACGATCGATTCGATCGGAAATTTTAATTATGTCTTTATTTTATTATTTAAATTTGCGACCGAATCGGTCGAAAATTTGCCGACCAATTCAATCACAATCTGTTATATTTAAGCGCGTTCTTATTTTTCAATTCGCGACCAAATCCGTCGGAAATTTTCAACCAATTCGGTTGCAAATTATTTGCGACCATGTGTTTTCTGACCGACCTTTTTCGATCGGTAATCCATCGGAAAAGCTTGATTTCGACCGATTTCCTACCGATTTGACGGTCTAAAATTTGCCATTTTTAGTAGTGTACTAGTTGTTATAATTTTGTATTTGTAAATAATTGTAGAGACAAAAATAACGTATAAAAAGAAATGTAAAAGAAACAGAATTTAATCTGAATTCACAGTGTTTCCTTAAGGAACTTAATCCCCTCCTAGTACCTAAGGTTGTGAATTATTTCCTCCCAGAATCGAACGAATTACACACTGTTGTAGCGGTACTTCAACCCGCAGTGTTTCAGCAAACACAATGATCGGTAGCAAATCGCACTTACTGAGACCTTTTCCTCTTCCAATATGGGATAATGTCTCTTTGTTAAAGAGGGAAACTCAAATATTTCATTTTCCCTCCATTTCCACCCGTATATGTATCTGATAACTTGCTTTGTCCATCAAAACTTGACTTACAATTAATAATAGTACGAGTTATATTAGTAAGTAAATAGGATAGTATTACTAATTTAGAGCAAAGTTTTTATCTTCTTATTAATCGTCTTACACATCAGGGTACGCACGTAGGTGGTGTAGTAACCAATTGGAATTAGGAAAGGGAAGGGGTACTTATTTGCAAATAAGTTGGAAAAGGATGCCAATAACGTAATTAACCTTCTGTAACTGAGTGAGCGAAACACCCACCGCCCGATCTTTTTGCGTGATAGTCTGTTGAAAGTAAAAACATTTTTCATATAAGTTATATACAGAAAAAAAGCCAAAGAGTTTATCCGCACTGGTTGCATGAATAACTTTTATAGGATAAGTATTAAACATTGCAATATTACTACTAGTATTTTTATTAGTTTACTGATATATTTAATGTATCTTATAACTGACCTATTGTATAAATACTTTTTACTTGGTAAACTAAAATGTTATCTTTGGTTTATACGCTAGCTAGATATAATTAAAAGAAGAGAGAAAAAGTAAAAAAAAAATAGAGAAAAATAAACCTCGTGTAAATAGGGGTGGATTTTAAACAAAATTCTGGGTAAAATAGGATGAGTAGTAGATGAAAGAAACGGAAAAGGAGAAAGAGAGAAGAATCCAAATTAGTTTAAAAACTGGATTATTTGCGGCGCAGTCCAACTCAAACACTGCTATTTTTCTGATATATATATATATATAATCAACACGCCCTTCTCACAACTCACACACTTTTACTCTCTTCGTTTCTCCTTAATTCCTTTGTTCGTTCGTGCTCTGTTTCTCAAAGGCAATCGAAGATGACGATGAGTGCAGATCAAATTCGTTTTATCGTCGGCATTTTTGGTTCGCACTTCAATCCTCTCTTCTATTCTGTTTTTTCGCAATGCAGATTTTGATTTTATATATATATTGAGAGCTTCTCTGTTAGAGCTGTTTGTAGCTTAAGTTGATTGAAACTGCTTGAATTAATCGATTCGAATGGGTGATTGAATTGAATGCTGAAACTGCGGTTTGGTTAAATTTCTTCTAATGAACCGTGGTTTTAAGCTTTCTGTGATATTCCGATTACGGTTTCTGCTACCTAATCATTTATCTGCTACATAATCTAAGAAGTGATAGAAGAATCTGGACGATTAGGCGTAGGAACGTATGAGTTCAGTTTGTTGACATACAATACATACATGCAGGCATGCATGCATGTGTCATGGCGCCATGCATGTTTGACCATATATATGCTTGATTATGTGTTTTGCCTGATTAAATTAATTTGTAAGGATCAGGCTCATAAAAGTTTCTCTAATGTTCTCCTCTGATCTTCTAATGTGCAGGCAATATCTTATCTTTCTTCCTCTTTGCTTCGCCAATGTAAGATACCTTCATTCTCTATCTCTTTGCTTAATTAAAGTTCTATCTATTTCATATGACAATACATGTACTTTAGGCATCTTAATCCTTCTTTTCTGGAGTATTTTGTAAATATACTTCTCTGTCGCTTAGTTAATCAAATTAGGCATCTGAATGGAGAAAATTCAAATTTTAAATACTACTTAAATTACTTTAAATGTATCTCCAGAAGTCATATCCATATTATTTATTGCTGTTCAATTTAATCTGAATTGAAAATCTTGTGTAATTAGACCAACATTTTGGCGAATCATAAAAAACAAATCGGTTGAGGAGTTCCACCCATGGCCATACATAGCTTCTACAATGAACTGTATGATGTGGATTTTCTACGGCATGCCTTTTGTTCATCCCCACAGCGTCCTTGTTGTCTCCATCAACAGCGTTGGTCTCTTCTTGCAGTTGTGCTATCTTTCCGTATTTTTCTGCTACGCCGGCAAACAGAATCGGGTAATTAACTACTCCAGAAACGTTTTGAATTAATTCGGAATTTTTACTTTAAAATTAAGCTCTTATATATGGTTTCATGACCCTTTTTGTTTTTTAATCTCAGAAAATCATAGTTGGCATGTTGTTCTTGGAAATCGTGGGCCTTGCCGCCATCGTAGTTGGAACCATGCTAGGCTTGCACACCACCGCAAGTAGAACCATGATCGTGGGAATTATCTGTACCATCTTTGGAATTTGTATGTATGGAGCGCCTTTATCAGTCATGGTATGTACAAGTTCTACCTAGTTCTGCTGTGATCAATTTCATACACTATATCAAACTAGTATACTTGTCCTCTGGCTAATTTTCTGTTTTTTTGCTGAATACAGTTTAAGGTAATCAGAACAAAGAGCGCTGAGTTCTTGCCTGAGTGTCTTTCCATAGCATGCTTCCTCAATGGAATCTGCTGGGCCGCCTATGCTCTTCTCAAGTTTGACCCCTACATCTTGGTTAGTCTAATTTCCTACTGAAATTTTTTCTTAAATTACATACCCAATCAAACACGTACCGTTAATATTCCTTTTTGTAATTGGAATATGCTGATTTGCTGTAATGCTGTGATTCTGTAGACTGGTAATGGAATTGGAGCACTATTAGGTTTGATTCAGCTACTGTTGCTCTTTATTTACCGCAATCCAAAGAAAGAGGACGAAAAGCAGCCTACCGTGGAGCTAGTCTGATTGCCCCCATCTCTCAACAGAAGACTATGGTTCTCTTAGGTTTTGTTTTATTTTTTCTTTTATCCCCTATCCTATATTCCCCGAAATATTATGCGGCATTTACACTCCGGATGTTTTACACTTTCTCATAGTTCGGTTTTGCTGCAAGTTTTAGCAAGTGTTAATTTACTTTCTTTAAACTTAGTTTTAATCAATAGAGATATACAAAAATTTCTTTGAGCATGCTTTCTTTTCCCTTATATATAGTTATATACTGGGCATATGCGAGAGAGAACATATAAATCTAGACGTCGGTTCTCTAATTTCCATGTTTTCTGGTTTTTTTTTATGTTCAGTTATTGCGCAATGTACTAAGGTTTCTAATAACGTAGTTAAACAATTTTAATATGCTTAAACTCTCGATCTTCCTTTGTCCTCTATTAAATTTACGCGAAATAGCAATTGAGCTAATCTATGGTTAATTGAATTTTGCCACCTCTAGAACAAACTTTATTCCAATTAGTTCTATGAATGTTTACATGGGGTAGCAATAAGCATGTGATACAAGACGAGTATTTTATCTAGAGCCTTCGATCGATAGTTGAGTATTAATCGAGTTTGCAATCATTTGGATTACTCCAATCTTTTGCATTATTGCCATTGAACATGATCCGTACCAATATGTGGGTTTCCTGCAAAGTTTCATAACTAACTAAAGTATCTTTAGCTTTGGCATTAATATCCGTAATCCATAACGGATGAAAGAGTTTTGACCTTGAAATAGTATAGTAAATATAATATATATAAGTGTATTTGCAAATAGTGACTGAAAAACTTGTTTCAGGAATAGTCTTAGTGAAATTAAGATTTCACTCACAAATTTTCAACTCTGTTTTCAAGTCAAATTTATATTCAAACACAACTTTAAATTCAACTTTAAATACTTTTATTGTAACTTCAACTACTATTGTCAAAACAGGGAAAATTCAAAAATAGTTACATTTACAAATGGTCATTCAAAAATAGTCACACTTTCAAAAGTATCAAAATTTAGACACTTTCATATAAAGATAAATCTGAACCAAAACATTGTTCAAAATTCGGAAAATACTCGGAGTTCCAGCATAAGTATACTGGAACTCCAGCATAATATAATGGAGTTCATAATATAATGGAGTTCCAACAAAGTATACCGGTCCAATATAATATGCTGGAAGTTCATACACAGGTACACCGAATTCCAATATATTATGCTAGACCAGTCTCTGTTGCAGCAAAATAGTAGCTATATTTTAATGACTTGACAAATACTGACTATTTTTGAATGATCAGTCCGAAAACTAGCTAGTCCGTGCTATTTTTACTGTCAAAAAACCTACTAATCTTTCATAGCGCCATAAGGTTCTTTCGCGAGGTACTGTTACCGTGTGTCCAAAAGCCAAGGGTGTTACTTACACCAAGTGTCTACTTTTATGAGGGCTTTTGCATCCGTACCCACTTTTTGTGCTACGTTTTAAATTATACCCGCTTTGTAAAAAAAATGCATTCGTACCCGCTTTTGCGCATAACTTCAGCATGCGGGGCTGAAGTAGCAAAGACAATCACGCAAAACTTCAGCATTCTAGTAGACGAGCCTGAAGTAGCTTACGAATTCTTCAGCTCTAGTAAATGGGGAACTTCAGCTCTAGAAGTTTTTGTCTTTGTAAATGGGGAAGAACTTCACCTCTAGAGCTGAAGTTTTTGTCTTTGTAAATGGGGAAATTCAGCATACGGGCGAGCTGAAGTTTTGTCTTTTGTAAATGGGGAACTTCAGCATACGGGGCTGAAGTTCCCAAGTTATAATGACAACAACTTCAGCATACGGAGCTGAACTGGGGGAACTTCAGCTCTAGAGCCGAAATTTTATCTTTTGTAAATGGGGAACTTCAGCATAAGGGACTGAAGTTCCCAAGTTATAATGACAACAACTTCAGCATACGGAGCTGAAGTTCCCCCAGTTCAGCTCCGTATGCTGAAGTTGTTGTCATTATAACTGGGGAACTTCAGCATAAGGGACTGAAGTTCCCAAGTTATAATGACAACAACTTCAGCATACGGAGCTGAAGTTCCCCCAGTTACATCGGGGAACTTCAGCTCTAGAGCTGAAGTTTTGTCTTTTGTAAATGGGAAACTTCAGCATACGGGGCTGAAGTTTGTAACTGGGAGAGCTGAAGTTTTGTCTTTTGTAAATGGGAAACTTCAGCATACGGGGCTGAAGTTTGTAACTGGGAGAGCTGAAGTTTTGTCTTTGTAACTGGGGAACTTCAGCCCCCTATGCTGAAGTTTTGTCTTATAATTGGCGAACTTCAGCTTAACTGGTGAACTTCAGCTCAGCGAGGGAAATGGGAGCTGAAGTTATTTAAAAAGTGGGTACAAATTAAAAGTTTTAAAAAAAGCAGGTATAAGTTAAATGGGGGCGACCAAATAGGGTACCCCGCGCAACTTTTACACTTTTATGGCCTTACATTCATAAGATGATCACTTTTTAAAAATAAGACCTGTGACCAATTACGAGTCCAATTTTGAATATGTGACCACCTCCTAATATAACTCCATAAAAGTGGCTATTTGTGCAAATGTGCAAGTGTAAAAGACCACAATGTTTCTATAGTAAAAATAGCACGGGTTAGCCAGTTTTCGGACTGATCATTTAAAAATAGTCAGCGTTGCCAAGTCATTGAAAAATAACCACTATTTTGCTGTAATAGAGACATGTCTAGCATAATATACTAGAGTTCGGTGCACCTGTGTATGACTTTCAGCATATTAAGCTGGAACTCCAATACGCGGAAAGTTCCAACATAATATACTGGAGATTGAAACATCTATGTATGAACTTCGAGCATATTATGTTGGACCGGTCCAGTATACTTTGCTGGAACTCTAGTATAATATACCGGAGTTCCAGTATATTATGCTGGAGTATTTTCCTGATTTTGAACAGTACTTTTGTTCAGATTTATCTTTACCTGAAAAGTGGCTAAATTTTGATTACTTTTGAAACTGTGACTATTTTTAAATGACCACTTGTAAATCTTGCTATTTTTTTGAATTTCTCACGTTTCTATATTGTCTCGGCCCAATTTAGTAGTAAAGCCCAGAACCCAGTTAGATATCCAAGTGAAGTGATACAATTATCTTATCCGGAGCGTGAGGTTGACTTCAGTCTCTGTATTTCCCAATTTTATCCTTATCTCTTGCCACTCTACTCCTGTCCATTACACCAAAATCTTCAATCTTCAATCTTGAATCCACATATCTATATTTCTCCTTTTATAATTGGCCACATTTCTGTCTTCTTCTTCTTTTGTTAGTTAACAGTTACATTTGTCATTCTTTTTTCCTCCAAACCCTAAATGTCCTCTAGTTTTTCCTAACTGTAACTACTTGTAAATTAATCAATGGCAGCTTCTGTTTCCTGCCACTATTTTTCTTCCCCATTAACAACTTCCACCAAACCCATCAAACATTCCCTCAATTACACCCATTTTGCACATTCTCTAAATAAAGGGCCGATCCGCCATTTTGCTCCGCTATGTTCTTCACAACGTTCGCGTCCTTCTGAAATCCAAGAAAAAGAGGCAAGTTCTTTTTTTTCCATATGCATTTCCATTTTATCTTCTTTTTTGAAAAAAAAAAAAAAATAGGTATTCATTTCTTCTAAACTTGAATTTTAAGTCATGTAGATTACTATTGCATAGTCACTACATCACAAATTCTCATAGTTAGTGTTAACAAAAAAAATTCAATTACATATATATGGTTTGAGCTGAATCCACAGCCTTAATTGTACAAGCTTAGCATTTTAAGTAACGAAAGGACTGTACTTGACAATGAAAATTTATCTTGAAAGTGCAGAAAGATTGGTTCTTGTCATTGAAGAAGTGTGCAGTTTCGGTTGCATTGTCCGTTAGTTTGTTAAGTGGAGTACCTGGCTTGGAATGGTTGAGTCCTGCCCATGCGAGCACCCCCGCATTACCGGATGTCTCTGTGTTGATCTCAGGGCCACCAATTAAGGATCCAGGGGCGTTATTGAGGTATGCATTGCCTATAAACAACAAGGCTATAAGAGAAGTTCAAAAACCGCTTGAAGATATTACTGATAGTCTTAAGGTTGCTGGTGTGAAGGCGCTTGATTCTGTTGAAAGAGTAAGATGTCATTTGTTTTGGTGCTCCCGCTCTATCATTTATTGGCTTGAATCTGCACCTTATGTAGCTTTTTAGATTTGTAACGGTTGTTCGTATTTCAACTGTGTAGAATACAAGACAGGCATCCCGAGCTCTCAAGCAAGGGAAAACCTTGATTGTTTCAGGACTTGCAAAGTCAAAGGCTGACCACGGCATTGAATTACTAAACAAACTGGAAGCTGGGTTAGATGAGCTTCAAAAAATTGTTGAAGACAAGAATCGAGATGCTGTTGTATCTAAACAGAAAGAATTGCTTAATTATGTTGGAGGGTATGTATAGCTAGGTTAGTCTACTTATAAGAATAAAGAAGTTATTGCTAGCTTAGTCTGCATTGCTCTTTGTATGCGCATTTTCATGCATCCTGTGAGTTGTAAGGTGGAATGCCGTGTCTGGCACTAGTTCTCTGTTTGATGATGCATCAGCATGCTGCCTAATTACTGCTACTTCAGTTGACATCAGTCAGATACATATGCCTAAGGATAAGGTTATGTTCCTTTTTTACCAGATAGTAAGGCTGAGAAAGAGACCAATCATTCAGAGACTTAGTAAAAAGTGTCTCCGGTCTTCTGCCCTGAATATGTATTGGGTAGCTTGGTTTAGGGAAAGTCAATTATCCATGTACAGTGTTTTAGTGTTTTCTATGCATACTTAATAGAGTATTCTAATGGAAAAGGTGTCAAAACCTCTGTCCAAAACAATTTTTTTTCTACGGAAACTTTGAGAAAGCAATTATTTTATTAGAATTTGTTCAATGTAGACACAGAAGTGTCATTGGAGGGATTAATGTAAAAGTTGGGTACTTATTCCAGCTTGACTACCAAAATAATATTTTTTGTTGGCTATGGACCAATTCTAGGATTAGAAAGTGAGGAGCGAGGACGACTTTTAAAAATGGTGAATTTCCAAAATTATGCTTTGCTCATTTAGACCACTTGTCATTGACTGCAGCTGAGATCTTCCTGGGGCATTCGATTTCTGCAGTGTTGAAGAGGATATGGTGGATGGATTCCCATATGAAGTGCCTGAAGAATATCAAAATTTGCCTTTACTGAAGGGAAGAGCAACTGTTGATATGAAGGTCAAAGTTAAAGACAATCCCAACGTGGAGGAATGCGTATTTCGTATCGTTCTAGATGGCTATAATGCTCCAGTTACTGCAGGAAATTTTATAGACTTGGTGGAGAGGCATTTCTATGATGGCATGGAAATTCAAAGAGGTAAGCTTATGATTTTTGCTCTGTTCTTGCACGGAACCAATGGACAAATAAGTTGTCTATGCAGCTAAAGAGGAATGTGTTCTCTATGTAGTTTTCAACCTGTATATCTTCTTGAAACTCATTGTTCTGGATGTTCTGCAGCGGATGGGTTTGTGGTTCAAACAGGAGATCCTGAAGGTCCAGCTGAAGGTTTTATTGACCCCAGTACTGAGAAAACCCGAACAATACCTCTGGAGATTATGGTGGATGGTGAAAAAGCACCATTCTATGGAGAAACTTTAGAAGTAAGTCCATGAAGGTTGTCATTTTGCCTCTGAATTTGACCTCTTAATGTCCTAGCCGTGATAAATTTATTTTAACTTCCAACCTCTCAGCAGAAGTTATATAAGGTATCATGGCAAATGTTGTTGGCCAAGCCATCATCATGTCTAATATACTCAGCTTCTTGTTTTGGTCTTTGAAATTACTATACACCTGTTACTGTGGAGAGAAAGCCACTCGCCCCAATGTGTTAGCCATTGCGTGCCTACTCTTGCACGGAGTAGCCGTCATCTGTGGACTAGGACTCGGTAAAAAGAAACACATTTTCACAACCCCCCCCCCCCCCCCCCCCCC
>ML383611.1:0-37892 GCA_005239525.1 Nicotiana knightiana | reverse complement strand
CACACACACACACACTCACGCGCGCACAACACTAAACTCTCCTAACTTGGAAATACCATCACAGCCTTACGCAATCAAGAATATTATCCACTATAGTAAACCAGCAAAATGCCCTTGGTAATACTTTACAAAGATTTCATATTTTCTTGTTCATGTCTGCTTTATCATGTATTCACTTTGCTTTACCTACTTATTCCTTCCGTACTTAATGGCATATACCTACAGGAACTTGGTCTATACAAGGCTCAAACAAGACTCCCCTTCAATGCTTTCGGAACAATGGCCATGGCTAGAGAGGTGAGATGCTTTGACTTTTTCCATTGCTTCTGCCTCTACCATATCGTGTATTTACCAAAAATCATTTGATAATGGTTGCTTACAGGAATTCGAGAATAATTCTGCCTCAAGCCAGGTGTTTTGGCTATTGAAAGAAAGTGAGCTGACTCCTAGCAATGCCAATATATTGGATGGTCGATATGCTGTGTTTGGTTATGTGACAGAACATGAGGACTTTTTGGCAGATCTGAAGGTGGGAGATGTGATAGACTCGATACAAGTTATATCTGGCCTCGATAATCTTGTGAACCCAAGCTACAAGATCGCTGGTTAAATGTCGTTTTTGTGATGAATAATAGGCATTAACACCTGCATTGGGTCTGTTCACAAAACTCTGAAGACCATAATCATTATATTATCATATTATATTCAGTAATTGCAGTTTCTTGTTTTCAAAATTTCATTTTAAGGTTGGAGGGGAAAGCTGTAATCTGAATCCCCAGAATTAGGCCAAAGGTACAATTTAACTTCCCACTAAATTCAGGAACTAAACGTGGAACAAATACAAAATCTTTGTTTAATCGTTCTCCATCCCACTAAAACTTTAACTACAGGCACATTCATAATCCGAACTGATAATTCCCTTGATATTGTCCCAATTGTAATATAAATTCCTGCCTTATCACGAACCAACCACTCCTAAAGGTATTTTGAAGATTAAACGTAATGGAGAGAAGGTATCATTATCATCTACTTTCCCAATATAAAGGAGTTAGTTAACTTGTTTCACTGGGAACTGATTATTACAAAAATAAAAAGGTTAAGAGTAAGGCACAACACGGTAGGCACATACCTCGGGCGCCATATAACCTAGGATTCAGTCTCCCCGCTCATTTCATTAGGATTTGAAGATTCAACACGAGCAACAACGACATCTGGGGACGTGCAGTTCCCACTAGAATTCATCATTTCAGCATGTTGTGGAATTGAAGGATTGCATATAGGTGTTCGTAACATGCAGCGGAAGACAATAATAATTCTAGGCAGATCTTTTCGTGTTTAAAATTTATTTACATGTCAAAGATCGGATCTGAGACGTACCTAGTGAAGAGAGTCTCGTTTCAAAATTTCTTCGATAATGCGAAGACTCAATGCGTGTCCGAGACCGATCCTTGCTATCAACTCTTTGATCGATGAAATCCGCAAACAAATTGAACGAAAAACTTGTGCTGAAACTTTTCTCAAAAATCTCAACTCAAATTAGAAGAACAAAACACACTTTTCTTGTAATTGTATTTTCTCTCTTGGCTTTGTATTGCACTCTCACTTTCACAAAGTATTTTTCTTTCTCAAGAATTAATTCCCAAAGTCGCACGACAAAAACTGTTCTTGTACGTTTTTCTCTTAATTTTGTGCCTTCTTAAAAGTATTATTTTTCACCGTGGCCTCTTAACCCTTAGTGATGTACGTATATATCACTTAAGCCAACAATACCTTTCATTAGGTTAAGGAAACATAGAAACGTGATTTACTTCTTTTACAAGTTCATTCAAAATTGAACTTTAAAACTTTTTCTATTAGAAAACTAAATCACATTCCGTACATGAGCGGAAGCCACGTCCTTTATGAACCTTTTAGTTCAATCTAAATTGAATAGTACAAATCCCATTTTTAATGGGATGTACGTGATTGAAATAAGCGGACAAGTCCTTTTGGACTTTTACGTTAATCTAATAACAAAATTAAATTGATGTTATATACAACCTTTATATACATATATATATATATATATATATATATATATATATATATATATATAAAACCAAGAGATACAATTTAATTTTCTATTTCAAATAGAAAACTTCAATTTGTTCACAATATTAATTATATCCTCTGTGCTAGCATGAATATAATAATATTTCACTTAGACTAATAACTAAATTTATTTGACTAATTAAATTTCTTAATTTAATTATCAAATAATAAAGTAATTAATCCTTTAGCAAAGATCAGAACACTCGTTAGTGTGCGACCCCATATGTTCAATACTAAGCCGGTAGTAAATTGATCACATCAATATACTAATCAAGGGTGACGTCTAGCAACCTCCTTAACAACCAGATAGAATGAAGTATACAATTTACTCTCAAGAACCGGTAGAAGAATAATGTAGTAATTCCTTTTGTCCTTATAGCTTAAGGTCACCCTAAGATATGGTTCAACTGTCAATCCTAATAGGCGACCAACTATGTGTTCATGTCAAATATAATTAACCACTGAATGACCTAAGAAACTCTTTTCTTCTTTCATTCAATTGCCCTGACCAAGGTCTTAGTTTGGTCGTTTATAATTCATGACAACATGGAGCTTAAACTCATTACCAAGAGTTGACAGATTCCATCTTGGTCAATCACTAATTCTACAAGCATTTAATCATACCCAATATCCTTTCAACTATCGCTCTAGGGCCATAGGTGTCTGGTATCAAAGAGCAATAAATAACTTGTTACTTACTATGATGATCTCAGGTCAAAGGAAACTCTTACATCACATTCTTCAAGAGAATATCTTATTGACAGTTTATGGTAATTCTAACCATTAGGAATTATCCAATGAGTTGGCTCAATGATCATATCTCTATATGCATCATCTATCTATGTGATTTAGTTAATGAGATCAACTAATCTTTATTCAATAAAGACGATCACATAAATATTGATTTAACCGGATTACTAATGTCCAAATTAATAATCCTACTATCAAGAAAAAATTTAGATTAAACTATAGGAAACCTCACTCTTATTATCATGATCTCCATCACAATATCAAGTCACAAAATTTAATCAAGGACCTTATCAAGTTAATCAAGCAATTAATAATGACTATGATAAAAGAATATCAAACGCCATATATATTTTATATCAAATAATGTTCACAAAAATATGTTCAAATCATCATATATGATATTGGATCTAGGGCATATCGATTATATCCCTAACAATCTCCCACTTGCACTAGAACCAATCGCTCTTGTACTTCTTCCCATTTTCCACTTGTGCTTGTCAAACTCCTTTGTGCCAAGGGCTTTAGTGAATGGATCTGCAGCATTTTCCTTTCCATCAACCTTTTGAATCTCGACGTCTACACGTTCAATGATCTTTCTTATCAAGTGATACCTTCGCAGAACGTATTTGGACTTTTGGTGTGATCTTGGTTCTTTTGCTTGAGCAATGGCTCCAGTATTGTCACACAACAGTGGAACCGCACCTTCTATTGAAGGAACCACACCAAGTTCAGTTAAACCATTAGTATCGGGCCCGTATTACGTTTCCGGATCCAGGTAAAGAATTGTTATAGTATTTGAACGCTATCTGTGAAATTTGGTGAGAAATGAAGTTTATTTGACGTGATTCCGACGTCCGGTTGAGAAATAGTGAACTTTAAGTGTTCTTGAGAAAAATGATAAGTTTTGAGGTTTAATTCATAGTTCTACATGTTATTTTCATGATTTGATCGCACGAGCAAGCCCGTATGATATTTTTAGACTTGCGTGCATGTTTGTTTTAGAGCCCCGAGGGCTCGGGTGAGTTTCAGATAGGTCACAAAATGTTTTACACTTAGAAAAGTTGATGGTTTTTGCTGTTACTGGTGCTCAGCTATTTTGATCATGCGTTCGCGTGGAGTCACTCGCGAACGCATAGAGTAAATTAACTGGGGCCACCTTTTTGTGTTATGTGAACGCGTAACCCCTCACGCGAACGCGAAGCACTGGCGGGGTAAAGCTTCGCGAACGCGTCTTGGTCCACGCGAACGCGATGAATTAACTGGGCCTGGGGGAGGAAGTCTGTTAACACTATGCAGTCGCCAACACTGGGCCGCGATCGCGATATCCCAGTTCCTAAAGCTACGAGAACGCGGCCAGGCTCACGCGATCGCCTAGAAGGCCTGCCCAGCTATATAAAATAATTTTGAAACTCGGGCAGAACCTATTTTCACATATTTTTCGAACTACCAAGCCTTAAGGACGATTTTCTTCACCAAAGTTCATCCCCAAAGTGTAGGTAAATAATTCTAAACCTATATCTTTCAATTACCCAATATTTTTCATCACTTTTAAATCAAAAATCAAGAATTTCCACGGTAAAAATTGAGGGTTTGGGTAGAATTAGGGAATTTTGTAAAAACGGGATTTTAACCTCGAATTGAGGCCGGATTTCAAAACTAATTGCATATTCGGGCTCGGGGGTGAATGGTTAAACGGAATTTGGTCTGAACCCCGAGTTTGGACCAAGCAGGCCCGGGGTCGGGTTTTAACTTTTTTTTGAGAAAACTTAGGAAAACCATAATTTTTCAATAAAGTTGGTTCCTTTAGCATTAATTAATGATATTAAACTAATTATGATTAGATTCGAATGTCTTGGAGGTGAATTCGAAAGGAAAAGCGGTAATTAAGCAGTGAGTGGCCTGCAGAATTGAGGTACGCGTTGTGTCTAACCTTAGTTTGAGGGAATAGGTATTGTGTGACTACTTGTTACCTGTTTGTTTGTTAAATCCAATGTATAGGTGAAATGACAAATACATATACGTTGTGGTCAGGTCATACCATACGAGTAAATGCTATTTCTTATTATTCTGGTTGTCTTAAAGCCTATCATCTGTGATTGTCGTTGTTAGTGAAATGTTGAGAACATTGAGTTGAGATTGAAATGATAAATGATGATAGTAACCATGATGAAATTGATTTCTTGTGAAATCCCCTTTTATGTTGATTGATGAATTAATGAGATTGTGAGGAAGAGTGTAAAGCACGAAGGGTGATGTCGTGCATGATTTATTTATAAGGTGAGGAAGATAGTAAAGCATGAAGGGTGATGCCGTGCAATTCTCAATTATAATCTGGTGAGGATGAGAGTAAAAGTACGAAGGGTGATGCCGTGTATTCTATTTATTATTTGGTGAGACTGAGAGTAAAATCACGAAGGGTGATGCCGTGCAAGTTTACTTTCTATCTTTGATTGCTAAAATTATTGTTGATCACTATCTGTGTTTGTCTGATTGTTTTCCTCATTCCTTATGTTGAACATTCCCTATCGCATGCTCCCTTCCCATTAATTGTTATTTATATACATTAATTGTTATTATTTCCTGTTAGCATGATTTCGATGTCCAGATTTTATGTGGTGTCTTGTCCTAGCCTCGTCACTACTTCGCTGAGGTTAGGCTCGACACTTACTCAGTACATGGGGTCGGTTGTACTGACACTGCACTCTGCACTCTTTTGTGCAGATCCAGGTACTGACCAGAGTTAGGAGATATCAGTAGCTGCGCATTTTTGTTCGGAGACACAAGGTAGATCTGCTGGCGTCCGCAGACTCCTGGAGTCTTCTCCTATTCACTTAGATACTGTTTTATTTCACTCGAAACAAATACATTATTTCATTCAGCCCATTTATTTGTAGTATTCTTTAGTAGTTCGTGAATTGTGATACTAGACTCTGGGGTAGTTTCATAGTTATATATTTAGTTCGTGGTTCGTTTTATTTATTTATTTATCATTTTATTTTCTTGGAATGCTAATCATCGTAAATCATTAGATTTAATCTATTCTAAATTTGTTTTTATTACGTTTAAATAAGTAACTAAAGGAACAATAGCTAATCGAATTCTAACATCGGCTTGCCTAGCGAGTATTGTGTTAGGCGCCATCACGATCCCGTGGTTTGGGAATTTGGATCGTGACAATTATTATGTTCCAAAATATTTTTTTTCATCATTCTCTACTTTTGTTTCCTTAATAATTCAATTGAGAAAAAGAACAATGTATGGTACATCAGCATACAAATTAAAAATAAATTTCGTACAAATTAATGCAACTTATTTACAACGTATCTACAACTTTCAATATTATTTCTACCCAGTTAAATACAACTACAATATCATATAATTTAAATACAATTTTTATGCAATTTTTATATAATATGTCTTTCGTATATTTTGTATCTGATTTATACATAGTAAAAACACATTTCATACAACTAGTTATATATTATACAACTTATTTATAACTTATCTACAGTTTTCATACATTATTTCTACCTAGTTATATACAACTACAATATTATACAACTTAAATATAAATTCTGTTCAAATTTTATACAATATGTCTTTGTATATATATCTTGTATCTGATTTGTATATATTTTGTCTGTGGTGTGTGCTTTTTCCTCTCTAAAATTTCAATCAAAACTCACTCTCTTAATACAATTTTGATACATATCAATTACTTTATGTGAAAAAGATTGTATTGATAACTTAAATATAAATTTTATACAACGATTCATACATTATACAACTATTTTTTAACTTTCATACAACATTCAAATAAAAATATATATATAACTACAACAGAATATAATTATACTACAATTTCGTAAGTATGTTGTATGTCATGTCTTCTTCTTCTTCTTCTTCTTCTTCTTCTTCTTCTTCTTCTTCTTATTTCAATATGAAATTCAGCCAAATTCAAATCTAATCTTCACCAAACATCTTCAAAATTGAAATATAAACTCCATACAATTGATTTCTAACAACATCTAATCCAAACAAATAATGGTTTTTGAAATCTCAAATTCAAATTCAAAGCTTCAAAGCTTTTTAATGGCTGTCGATGGTGGAGAGTCAAACACCTTCAAAATTTATTGATTAACAATTTCATTTGAACACCAATTGTGCAACATGAAAGGAAATTGCTAAGTTAAAACTCTATGGTGAAACGATTGAAATCCATTGATGAATTCCAGTAAAAATATAAACAACATGAAAGGACTTAAAATAGAGGATATCAGAGGAAGAAAAATTAGGGAAAGGACAGAGAATGAGAGATTGATAGACTTAGAGAGAGAGCGTCGGAGAGAGAGCGCAGGAGGTAGAGAGTATAAAGATGAGAAATAATTAATTCCATTCAATTTCTAATATAAAAGGATACTCATTTAATTCCTAAAGTGTAGTATATAATTAGTAAATTGTAATGTCTATGTAATTAAATTAAAACTTGAGTAGGAAGGATAATAAAGTTTCAAATAATGTATGGGAAAGTAAAAGTTCTGGCATTGACAAAGCTTATAACTTCATTGACATATCACAAAAATAGGAAATTCGAAGTATCAAAAAGTATGATAAGTGCCGTCGGCGAAATTTGAGACTGCATAAGTTAAATATGATTATCCGTATTTCCGTACCTACGTTTTGCAAATTGCAAACAAATAGCTCTTTAATTCGTGAAATCATACTTTCACGGTTTCATCTAATCAAACGCAAGCTTTAATGCTAAAATTACAGCCATCGATAAATATAATCTCATTCTGGTACAATTACAACATAAAGTAAATAAATGGACTTTAGGTTCAACTCAATTCAAAAAATTACTATCATGAGATAAAGATTGTCCAATAACATATTCGTCACGACTCAAAATCCATAAGATCGTGATGGCGCCGGACAATACTGTCAGGCAAGCCAATCATTAAATGGTTAAGTTAAATTTCCTGTTTTAACATTTTTGAAATCATTACCTTTCACCTTATTACATAATAACTGAATAAAATTCGCTAAGTAAATAAGACAGTTTAATATCCCATTTTATAAAATATATCCCAAACACATTCCAGAACCCGGTGTCACAAGTGCATGAGCAAATTCTAAGAATTTCACAAGTACTACAAAGTTTGTCCGAAATACAAATTAGACAAGGAATTTAAAATGAAAATAAATACGATATGAGGAAAACTCTGTCGGCTGCGGGTCGCCTCCGGATGATACAGCTCACCTAAGTCTCCAAGCGGCCACATCGCTGTGAAAGTACTTGTGCAATAAAAATGCACAACAAGTGTAGCATGAGTACGAAAATAACGAGTACTCAGTAAGTATCCCGCCTAACCTCAGAGAGGTAGTGACGAGAGGTCGAATTTGACACTTGCTATAAGTCAGTTTAGTATAATCAAGTGAGATGCTAAGCATGAGTATCATAGGCAAATTTAATAATAATCAGGGATAAGAAATATCAACTTCTTTCACATTTAACACATTAAATCTTCGTCATTTCAGTTGGCAATTTTGCAACTTCTTAGGCCAATAAACAATAATAATTACAGGAAATACGCAGAAATTATCATGCACAAGAAAATGCCGAGGGTCGAACGGCGGGGACCAACAATAATAAAATGTGCACTACCGAGGGTCGAACGGCCCGAACCATAGATGCCTCTATCTGCCCCGCTCGCGAATCGAACATGCGACGCGATTAACATAATAATAGGGCTACCCTGCTCGCGAATCATACCTGCGACTCGGGCCCCCGTATAAATATACATAAATACAGGGTCATCCTGCTCGCGAATCATACATGCGACTCAAGCACCCAAAGTTACACATATTCACACCAATAAACCACATTATTATCAGAAAAATTATTTGTTAATGAAGTGATAAAATTCTCATTTTAATAAACATGAGAATAGTATTTAAAACCTTTCTGGAGATTTACTTGCCAATTTCGACAGGGTTCCAAACTCTATAGATTTATCCGAAACACAATTATCCAAGGAAGAATCAATTCTCCTTCTAGGTGATTAAGAAAAGTAAACTCTATCCTTCTCAGAGATTTAGATGCTAATTGAAAGCATCACATGATATTTTATTGACAAGGTCACAAGTACAACAAGTAAAGCATGCTAGTGGGTCCTAGACTACCCGAACATGTCATAATAGTAGTTACGCACGGGTTCCCATCACCTCGTGCGTACGTAGCCCCCACAAATAATAGCATGTATTCATTTAGTTCACCTATGGGGACAATTCCCCCTCACAAAGTTAGAAAGGAGACTTACCTCACTCCGAAATTCCATAACCGGCTTCCAAGCCCTTCCGACGACTTCAATTGATGCACAACGCCCCAAAACTATTCAAATAACGGGCAAACCAATAAAAATTTAATCTAATACTTGTAACAATTCAAATTATATAAGTTCCCAACTCCGCTCGAAAAGTTGACCAAAATGCCCTCGAGCCCACGTGCCCGAATATCGTAATTTCTCGAAGATAAATTCTACCCATAGCTTTACTAACTCAATTATACAATTTACTCTAATTTTCATGCTCAAATTCATGGTAAAAGCCCAAAATTTCAATTCTAGGTCTTCCCCAAAAATCCCAAATTTATACTAATTTTCCATGTCTAAGTCCATGTAAGATCACATATTTAACTCAAAAATAGGAAGAAATCACTTACCTAGTGTTGCTTGGTGAAAATTCCTCCTTGAGCTCTGCAAAATCGTCCAAACCAAATGAAAGAAATGGGCCAAAACTCGTGTTTAAAACAATCTTCCCAGGCTTCATCGAGTTGTACCTTGCGTTGTACAGGTTGTACATCCTATTATAATTTTTTCTTGTTGAACACCTTCTGTTAAAACCCCATAGCTCCTTGTAGAAATATCCAAATGACAAACGGTGCTAATATTTAGAAACTAGACTCGAAGATCATTTGATAGGCTGTACACCATATAACTATTTATATATTCCGAGATATGAGCTTCCAAAGTCGGCCCCATGCATTGGTAAATTATGTCGAAACTGCTTCACCAGCCGTCTTCAATCGATCATAACTTTCTGATCAAATGTCCAAATCATGAATTGTTTAACTTTTTGAAAACTAGAATGAAAGGGATACAATTTTGTGTTCTGCAAATTTTCAGATTCCTTATAGATTTTGATATATACCTCTTCGATGCATCAGTTGCTGTCCAAAACAGATTTGCAGCAGAAATTTCAGCAGCTATTTTGGCCCGAAATCCATTCCGTTAGCCTTCCCAAATCCACCCGAGGCCCTCAGAAGCTTAACCAAATATACCAACATGTCTCAAAACATGATACGAACTCGCTCGAGGCCTCAAATCACATCAAACAACGTCGAAATCATAAATCGCACTCCAATTCAAGCTTTATGATTTGAAATTTCAAACTTCTACATCCGATGCCGAAACCTATCAAATCACGTCCTATTGACCCCAAATTTTTCACACAAGTCATATTAGACATTACGGACCTGCTCAAACTTTCGGAATTGGAATCCGACCCCGATATCAAAAAGTCAAACTCTCGGTCAAACTTCTCAAAAACCTTCAAATGTCTATCGTTAGCCAAATGACTTCAAAATGACCTACGGACATCCGAATTCACTTCCGATCGCGCTCCCAACTCCAGAATCACCATACGAAGTTATTTCTCAGGTCAGAATCCCAAACGGACATCAATAACTCTAAAATGCTTTCCAACCCAAATTTATGGAATCTTTCTAAAACACTAACTTCCACAATATACGCCGAAACGCTCCCGGGTTATCCAAAACCCGATCCGGACATACGCCCAAGTCTGAAATCACCGTACGAACCTGCAGGAACCTTCAAATCTCGATTCGGAGGTCGTTTACTCAAAATTCCAATCTTAGTCTATTTCTCCAACTTAAGGCTTCCGAAATGAGAATTTTATTTCCAAATTAACTCTAAACTTCCAGAAATTCAATTCCGACCACACCTACAAGTCATAATACCTGAAACGGAGTTGGTCATGACCTCAAAATGCTAAACGACGTGCTAGAGCTCAAAACGACTAGTCGGGTCGTTACAATATTGTTGCTAAAGATCATGGGTTAACTAGTACACAATCACACACAAAGCAAATAGAGAATAAAAATCAACAAAAAGATTTAACGAGGTTTGGCTAAGCCTAATTCTCGAGACAAAGTCATAGAGAGTTTTCCATTATAAATGAGAAGAAAAGCACAATACAATCTATAGGATCCCTAACTACAACCCCTATATATATATCCCAAATAGTCTCAAGCCTATAAGAAAAAGGTTTCCCAATTTGACAAGGACTATAGGTTTTCCTTTCCCAAATCTATTAGGAAAATGGGTTTTCCTAAACCTATAGGGATTATGGTTTTCCTAAAAATACAAAGAAATAATTCAAGCCACAAAATAACAAATTTTCCCCTTAGCTTGAATTCTCTTCATCAACAGGAACAACGTCTCTCTACCTTGCCCTGAGCCCTCGCAAGGGCTCTATCCATTGCCGCACACATCAACCAAGTCTAGGCAACACCTAAACTTGTTAAGAGACTCAATCTCTTTAGCCATAACACTAATCCATCGATTTGGTTCTGTACTCTGAATAGCTTCTGAGTAGCTATAACACTCAAATGCATCAACGGTCTCTGCAACTGCCAAAGAAAATCCCACTGGATTCATATATCCAAGAAGATTCCCATCAACTACGTTTGCAAACCTTTGCAGTCAGTTGATCACTCTCTTCTCTTTGCCTGTTGCAATGTTATATGGTTGTTGTTGTGAAAGTGCATCAACATTATCATCTTGGTCAATATTTTGCACCTCCTCCACTTCCTCTACTCTAGAACTACTGGGATGAGTTAGTGGAGATTCAATTTCTAGCTCTATGTGGTCACTGACACCACGATTTATTTCTTCTATTGCCTTCTCCCTCTGACTGTCCAGTGAGGAAGGTTCATTAAATGTTACATCCCTACTGATAATTAGACCCGGAGTCTTTTGATCTGTGCACCACGGCCTATAACCTTTCACTCTAGTTGCATACCCTAGAAATATGACTTCTTTGTTCTCGACTCAAGTTTTCCATCCCTCACATGAGCATAAGCAGGACAACCAAATATCCTTAAATTTGAATAATGAGCAGACGAACCGGACCATACCTCAAAACGAGTTTTGAACTCAATAGCCGTGGATGGAGATCTATTGACCAAATGACAAGCTGTATTGATTGCTTCAACCCAAAAATCTTTGCTAACACATGAGTGTGAAAGCATGCTTCGTGCCCTATAACAAAGCGTTCTATTCATACGTTCTGCAACACCATTTTGTTGTTGTGTTCCAGCACAAGTGCAGTGTCTCACTATGCCCTCTTTTCTGCAGAAATTATCGAACTCAGAATTGCAAAATTCCAACCCATTGTCAGTTCGAAGACTTTATTTCCGTCTACCTCTCAACCATCGTCTTCCATTTAACAAATGTCAGAAATGCCTCATCTTTTGTTTTCAGAAAATACACCCACACCATCCTTGAGAAATCATCGATCAAAGTCATAAAATACCTGGAACCACTCTTGGAGGGAACTTTGTTTGGACCCCACAAGTCAGAGTGTATATAATCTAATTTGTCTCTGGTCTTGTGCTCGGCCTTCTTGCTGAACTTTATCGTTGTTTGTTTACCAAACACACAATGCTCACAAAAATTCAAAACTTGATTTTTGTACCCATTCAGCAAATTCTTCTTACTCAACAAAGACAATCCATTATCAATCATATGGCCAAGTTGCAAGTGCCACAACTGAGACTGATTCAGATCACTTTTTCCAGAAGCTACAACAGCTTCCCCTTCAACTACACTGGCCTGAAGATGATACAATTTAGAATGTAATTTACCCTTCATGAGTACCATGGATCCTTTACACACCTTAAGTATTCCATTCTCGGAGTGAAATTTATACCCTTGATCATTCAAAGTCGAAAGAGAAATCAAATTTCTCTTTATCCGAGGAACATGCCAACACTCAATATTTATGATAATTCCGTCGAACATTATCATTTTTATGTTACCAACCCCCTCTACTGGTAATGGATTATCATCTCCCATGTAGACAGTCTCACTCATTTTCTTGTAAGTTGCAAACCAATTCTTGTATGGACACATGTGAAAAGTAGCACCAGAATCAAGAACCCAAGAATTCTGCTCATGACTAGAACTCACAGCACAGACTTCCCCAGCATAGTCACTATCATCAGAATTATTGTAAGTGTCAACAATATTTGCCGAATGACTTATTTTCTGCTTTTCTCTTTTCTCCTTCAGCTTAGAACAATCTCTCTTGTATTTACCTTGCTCCCCGCACTCATAACAATGTTGCTTCCTCACTCTAGATTTTGATATCCATATTCTTCAGGTCCATTATAATTTAATTAAACTCATCAAGGTGAGTTTTAACAGGTGTACCTTCATTCATATGGAGATTGTA
The DNA here is from genome assembly GCA_005239525.1 of Nicotiana knightiana. NCBI lineage: Eukaryota > Viridiplantae > Streptophyta > Magnoliopsida > Solanales > Solanaceae > Nicotiana > Nicotiana knightiana. The sequence continues at coordinate 24,515 of ML383611.1, read as the reverse complement.
TAACCTTTTTTTAGGTAGAGGTGGTTTGTTAGCGATTTCTTAGAATATAGATCTTCCAGCTTCTTCCAAGCCGTTGCTGCAGAAGTTTCTTCATTAATTTCCCGAAGAACTCTATCTGTAACGCTCATGAAGATCGCACTCAAAGCCCTCACCTTCAGGTCTTCCTACTTTGTCTCTTTCATCTCTTCAGGAAAATCCTCATCAATTTCCTTCCATAACCCTTGTAACACCAAGGACGATTTAATCCTAATTTTTCATAGTCTGAAACTAGAACCCTCGTCAAATTTTTCTACTTCGTACTTTGTTGAAGATGATGAAGACATCTTAACCTTAGATTATATGTAGAAACTCGAACCTTGATATGATACCAATTGTTGCGGAATATCGTGGGTTAACTAGCACACAACCACATATAAAGCAAATAGAGAAGAAAAATCAACACAGGGATTTAACGAGGTTCGGCTAAGCCTAATCCTCGGGACAAAGGCAGAGAGAGTTTTTCACTATGAATGAGAAGAAAATCACAGTACAATCTATAGGATCCCCAACTACAATCCCTATATATAGATCCCAAATAGTCCCAAGCCGATAAGAGAAAGGTTTCCCAATTTGACAAGGACTATAGGTTTTTCTTTTCCAAATCTATTAGGACAATGCGTTTTTCTAAACTTATAAGGATTATGGTTTTCCTAAAAATACAAGGAAATAATTCAAGCCACAAAATAACACATATAAATAACAGTGGTTCATTCCATTTACAAGTGTGTGACACTTAATACCATCGTTACGCCCAGGAATGTATCTTAGAGCGTCGACAAATATAATATGTGATCCAACATTGAACAAATAAAAAATTGTAAGGAATATGGCTACAATATGTTTATACCAAATTAACAAATGTAAGACATGTGTGTTTCATATACAAATTTATTATTGTCCTTTAAAATTTTGCTAATAGTGGTCATACAACTATCTAACTCCTAACTCAAGAAAATGGAGTACTGCGACAAAATACACCAAACGGTATAGTAGATTTCAAGTGAATAGTTTGATGAAATCTATTCCTATACTATAAGCGGAGAAAACCAAGCAGCTCATGGTCAACATGTATGCCTGGCATAGGGATATTTCTGAAATTTCATACTTTATATGCTTTCAAGGTATTGTACTTAGGGGTCGCTTGGTAGGGTGTATAAGAATAGTGCGGAATAAGGTGTATTAGTAATACATGGATTAGTAATGCATGAGTTAGTAATACAAGCATTAGTTATGCAGATATTATTTCTTTTCTATAGTTTGGTTCAGTGTATTAAAATTATAATGCATTGCATAATTTTTAAGAAAAAATATTGTTTACAAAAATGCCCTCCATATTCTCTAGCTTTAAGAGACTTTAAGGATAATTTTATCTTTAACCCTGCTAATGCATGCATTAATAGCCTTGGAATTACCAATGCCATAATTTTTTATGGATTACTCGTAGGATAATGCCAAGTATGATGTATAACTAATACGCATGTTGAAAAAATATACCAAATAATGTATTAGTAATGTATAGAGTTAATGTTTGCATTATTTTTTCTAATACTTCCTACTAAACGACCCCTTATTAGCTTTTTTGCTTATACACACTTGATAAGTTTGCTGGAATTATGGGGTCCACCTAAACTTTCCATGCTTCGTGTCACGACCCGAATTTCCCACCGTCAGGACCGTGATGGCGCCTAACATTGAACCCGCTAGGCAAGCCAACGCTAATATTTATTTACCTTATTCAGTTATTATTTTTTTTAACAGATAACCAAACTTTATAATAAAATCAAGGAATTTAAAATACGAGATAACACGATTCAAGAGTTTGATATAATACTAATAAGAAATCCAGAACCGAAGTACTCCCAGAAACAAGTGTCACAATCTCACGGACTGTCTATGAATACTACAAATAGGAGTCTGAACAAAATATAAGTATAATCTGTCTTAGAAGTAAATAAGAACATAATAGAAATAAAATAGGAAGGGACGCCAAGACCTGCGGACGTCTACAGAACTACCTCGGAGTCTCCGCTGGACTAAAGGCAACAACCCTGATCTAAGGTCCGAAGGGTCCAGTACCGGGATCTACACAAAAATGCAGAGTGTAGTATTGGGGTAGTACAACCGACCCCATGTACTGAGTAAGTGTCGAGCCTAACCTCGGCGAAGTAGTGATGAGGCTAGGACACGATAACCAAATAAACATGTGCAGTTTAATCATGTACAAAACAAAACAAAAATAATGACAAGAAATAAGCAACTAGATACTAAATAAGGAAGGGGAAAACATGCTGAGGGGAGAGAGTATCAATTAATGGGAATAACGGGGTACAGAACCAAATCAAATATCAACTTAAACTACAGAAATAGTAACACAAAGAAAACAAGTGCACGACATCACCCTTCGTGCTTTTACTCTCATCCTCACCAAACAATAAATAGAATGCACGACATCACCCTTCGTGCTTTTACTCTCATCATCACCATAATTCAATAGAAATGGCACGGCATGACCCTTCGTGCTTTTAAGTTCATAATATGGCACTGCATCACCCTTCGTGCTTTTGCGCTCATCCTCACAATATCATATACGACATCACCCTTCGTGCTTTAACACTCATCCTCACCATAAATCAAATAAAATGGCACGACATCACCTTTCGTGCTTTAACACTCTTCCTCACCCAAACAAATCAATAACAACAATCCGGCAAGGAAAATCAACAGTACAATAATAATAAAATCCATAACGTCCCGGCAAATGAGCCAACAGTAGAATCAATATCATCCCGGCAAGGGAATCAACTATAACCAATCTCACTTAGTTACTTAACTTCACGTAATAATGCTTAACTTGAACCAATACTAAACAATGATCAATACCAAAGAAATACCACCAACATGGATAATTATCAAATTAAACTCAAGAAATGTTTGATGAAAAATCACATAAATCACAATATTCGACTCACGGGCATGCTTGAATCCAACGTGTAGATACTTGTCACCACACCTATACGTTGCAAATTACACCAACACGTAGCAAATAAGACATCATACCTATTCCCTCAAGCTAAGGTTAAGCCAAACACTTACCTCGAATTCCACGACCAAACTCAAGCCTCAATTACCGCTTTCCCTCTAGAATTCGCCTCCAATTCGATTTTATCTAGGCATAATTAGCTTAACAATATCAATAAACGCTAAATAATTCAACCCCAATGCTTAATTATGAGTTTTCTATCATTCTTCCCAAAAAGTCAAAAATCAACCCCGGGCCCGCTTGGTCAAAACATGAGGTTCGGACCAAAATCCGATCACCCATTCACCCATGAGCCCGAATATGTAATTAGTTTCGGAATCCGACCCCAAAGCGAGGTCTAAATTTCCAAATTTGCAAAATCCCTAATTCTCCTAAAATCCCTAATTTCTACCCTTGAAGAACAAGATTTAGGCCTAGAAATCTAATGGGTGTTAATAGAAAATGGAGAAAATGAGTTAAGGAACACTAACCTATGATTTGGTGATGAAATCCCTTTTCAAAAATCGCCCTTAAGCTTCCTTGGTTTTGAAAATATGAAGTTATGGCTAAAATCCCTTTTTTTACTATTTTAAGTGTTGGGCGACAGTGTTCAGTGCGTTCGCATGAACCCTGTCGCATTCGCGAAGCACTGCCCCATGGGGACCTACGCTTTCGCAGGTATGGCCACGCGTTCGTGAAGGCTTAGCCAACCCTGCCCTTCGCATTCGCATAAAGGGGGCCGCAATTAAAAGGTGGGGAAGGGGAAGGGGCAGGATTTGTACTATGCGAACGCGGTTAGTCCTCAAACCGCGTTCGCATAGTACAAATCCTGCCCCTTCCCCGTTTGTTCATCGGGTTCGCGTGGGTTACCACGCGTTCACATAGAGTAAAATCCCAAACACCAGATACAACAAACTATAACAGATTTTTTAAGTCCAAAAACACTCCGACGCCTATCCGAAACTCACCTGAGCCCTCGGGGCTCCAAACGAAACATGTACACAACCTTAAACACATCCTACGGACTTACTCGTGCGATCAAATCGCCAAAATAACATCTTAAACAACGAATTTAGCTACAAATCAAAGGAAAATCTCAAGAACTTTCAAAGTTTCAAATTTCACAACTACGGGTCCGAATCACGTCAAATGACCTCCGTTTCTTACCAAATTTAACAGACACAACTCAAATATCATATTAAACCTGTACCGGGCTCCGAAACCAAAAATACGGGCCCGATACCATCAATTTCAAATATAATCAAATTTCCAAAAACTCTTATAATTTTAGTAAAACAATTTCTTTCAAAAATTCGTTTCTCGAGCTTGGGACCTCAGAATTCAATTCCTGGCATACGTCCAAGCCCCATATTTTCCTACGGACCCTCCGGGACCGTCAAATCACAGGTCCGGGTCCGTTTACCCAAAATGTTGACCGAAGTGAACTTAAATTCAATTTTAAAGGTAAAATTAGTATTTTTCTCATATAAAAGCTTTCCGGATATACGCCCGGATTGCGCATGCAAAATGAGGTTTTCAAGGCCTCAGAACACAGTTTTGACTTATAAAATGAGAGATGACTTTTTGGTTCATCAGATTCTCCACCTCTAAAACAAACGTTCGTCCTCAAACGGACATAGAAAAGTAACAGAATCGAGTAAAAGGTGGGGATACCGGCTCCGCATATCAGACTCGGACCCCCAGGTAGCTGCCTCGGCAGGCTAAATTCTCCACTGAACACGAACCGAAGGATAAATCTTCGATTTCAACTAACAAACCTGCCGGTCTAATACGGCCACCGACTCCTCCTCATAGGTCAAATCCTTGTCCAACTGGACACTGCTGAAGTCTAACACATGGGCCGGATCACCGTGATACTTCCGAAGCATAGACACATGAAATACTGGATGCACAGCTGATAAATTCGGTGGCAACGCAAGTCTGTAAGACACCTCTCCCACTCTATCAAGGATCTGAAACGGGCCAATGTACCTAGGGCTTAGCTTTCCCTTCTTCCCAAATCCCATCACGACCTTCATGGGCGACACCCGAAGCAACACCCACTCTCCGACCATGAATGCCACATCATGAACTCCGCGATCGGCATAACTCTTCTGCCTGGACTGAGTTGTACGAAGTCTATCCTGGATGATCTTAACCTTATCCAAGGCATCCTGCACTAAGTCTGTACCTAACAACCGAGCCTCTCCAGGTTCAAACCACCTAACCGGCGACTGACACCGCCTACAATATAATGCCTTATAGGGAGCCATCTGAATGCTCGACTGATAGCTGTTGTTGTAGGCAAACTGAGCTAATGGCAAGAACTGATCCCAAGAACCTCCAAAGTCAATGACACATGCTCATAGCATATCCTCCAAAATCTGAATAGTACGGTCGGACTGTCCGTTCGTCTGAGGATAAAATGTTGTGCTCAACTCAACCCTCGTGCCCAACACACGCTGAACTGCCCTCCAGAAATGCGAGGTAAACTGTGTACCTCGGTCAGAAATAATAGACACAGACACACCATGTAGACGAACAGTCTCCCTAATGTAGATCTCTGTTAATCTCTCCGAAGAATATGAAACTGCCACAAGAATGAAATGCGCTGACTTGATCACCCTATCCATAATAACCCATACTGCATCGAACTTCCTCTGAGTTCGTGGGAGTCCAACTACGAAATCCATGGTGATACGCTCTCACTTCCACTCAGGAATCTCAATCTGCTACAATAAACCACCATGTCTCTGATGCTCGTACTTTACCTGCTGACAATTCAAGCACCGAGCTACACATGCCACAATATCCTTCTTCATCCTCCTGCACCAATAATTCTACCGCAAATCCTGATACAGTTTTGCGGTGCTCGGATAAATGGAGTACTGAGAACTATGAGCCTCCTCTAATATCAACTCACGAAGTCCATCCACATTGGGCACACAAATACGTCCCTGCATCTGTAAAATCCCATCGTCACCAACTGTAACCTGCTTGGCACCACCGTGGTGCACCGTGTCTCTAAGGAAACACAAATGAGGATCATCTTGCTTCCGATCTCGGATACGATCAAATAATGAAGAACGAGCAACTGTATAAGCTAAAACACGGTCGGGCTCAGAAACATCCAATCTCATTAACCGATTGGCTAAAGCCTGAACATCCAAAGCAAGCAGTCTCTCCTAGACCGGAATATATGCAAGACTACCCATACTGGCTGACTTCCTACTCAAAGCATCAACCACCACGTGGGCCTTCCCCGAATGATATAAGATGGTGATGTCATAGTCTTTCAACAGCTCCAACCATCTTCTTTGCCTCAAATTCAACTCCTTCTGCTTGAACAAATATTGCAAACTTTTATGATCCGTGAAAACCTCACATGACACGCCATACAGATAATGCCACCAAATCTTTAGCGCATGGACAATGGCTGCTAACTCCAAATCATGAACTGGATAATTCTTCTCGTGGATCTTCAACTGACGCGAAGCATATGCAATGACCTTGCCATCCTGCATCAACATTGCACCATGTCCAACCCGAGATGCATCACAATACACAATATATGGCCCTGAACCTGTAGGCAAAACCAACACCAGCGCCGTAGTCAAAGTTGTCTTGAGCTTCTGGAAGCTCGCCTCACACTCCTCTGACCACCTGAACTGGGCACCCTTTTGAGTCAACCTGGTCATCAGGGCTGCAATAGACGAAAATTCCACCACAAATCGACGGTAATAGCCCGCCAAACCCAAGAAACTCCGGATTCCTGTAACTGATGTGGGTCTAGGCCAATCCTTAACCGCTGAAATCTTCTTAGGATCCACCTGAATACCATCCGTTGATACAACATGACCCAAGAATGCAACTGAACTCAGCCAAAAATCACATTTCGAAAACTTAGCATACAACTGACTTTCCTTCAGAGTCTGGAGAACGACTCGAAGGTGCTACTCATGCTCCTCCCGGCTGCGGGAATAAATCAGAATATCATCAATGAAGAAAATCACGAAGGAATCCAAATAAGGCCTGAACACTCGGTTCATCAAGTCCATGAAAGCTACTGGGGAATTTGTCAACCCGCATGACATCACTAAGAACTCATAATGCCCGTACCGAGTGCGAAAAGTTGTCTTAGGGACATCGGATGCCCTAATCCTCAACTGAAGTATCTAGATCTCAAATCAATCTTCAAAAATACCTTGGAACCCTAAAGCTGATCGAACAAATCATCAATCCATGATAACAAATACTTATTCTATATGGTAACCTTGTTCAACTGCCGATAATCTATGCACATCCTCATCGACCCATCCTTCTTCTTAACAAACAACACCAGCGCACCCCAAGGAGAGACACTAGGCCTAATAAAGCCTTTATCAAGCAAGTCCCGCAACTGTTCTTTTAACTCCTTCAACTCTTGCGGGGCCATACGATATGGCGGAATAGAAATGGGCTGAGTGCCTGGAGACAAATCAATGGAAAAGTCGATATCCCTGTCGGGTGGCATACCCGGCAGGTCTACAGGAAACACCTCTAGAAACTGACGGACAATGTGCATAGACTCCATAGAAGGAACCTCGGCACTAGAATCACGAACATAGGCCAAATAGGCCAAACACCCTTTCTCGACCAAACGCTGAGCCTTCATATATGAGATAACCCTACTAGAAGAATGACCAGGAGTCCCTCTCCACTCCAGTCGAGGCAACCCCGACAATGCTAAGGTCACGGTCTTGGCATGACAGTCCAGTATGGCATGCTAAGGCGACAACCAATGCATCCCCAAAATAACATCAACATCTACCATATCAAGGAGTAGAAGATCTACACAAGTTTCAAGACCACCAATAACCACTACACACGAATGGTAGACACGATATACCACAATAAAATCACCCACCGTTGTAGACACATATATATGAGTACTCAGAGAATCACGAGGCATAACCAAATAAGGAGCAAAGTAAGATGACACATAGGATTATGTGGACCCTGGATCAAGTAAAACTGAAGCATCCCTGCTGCAACTGAAACCATACCTGTGATAACTGCATCGGAGGCCTCAGCCTCAGGTCTAGTTGGAATAGTATAACATCGAGGCTGGGCCCTACCAATCTGAACTACATCGCTGGGACGGCCTCCTGCTGGCTGACCTCTACCTCTAGTAGCCTGGCCTCCACCTCTAACTGCTTGACCTCCACCTCTAACACCTCGACCCCCACCTCTGGCTGGCTGAGCGGGTGGTGGAACACCTGGTGCGGGAACCATGGCACGAGAACCCTGTACTGAGAACTGCTCGAGGCTCGAGGGAAAAATCTAGAAATGTGCCCCAGACCACCACAAGTATAACAAGATCTCGGCTGCTGAGACTGCTGGCCCTGAAACTGAACTTGATGACCAGAGTAACCACCCTGAAAAATCTGGAGCGGCGGTGCACTGATAGGAGCTGGTGGTGCACTGTAGGGCAACTGATCAGAATATTGCATGTGGGAACCACGACCACCTGGAGCACCTTGAAAAACCTGAAGTGCTGACTGAAACGGCCTAGGAGGATGGCCCCTACCAAAAGAATCCCTGCCTCCAGATGAGACACCACTGAACTGGCCAAAATGACGAGGCCTCTTGTCATACTCCTGACCACTCCCCTGTGATAGAACCATCTCGACTTGTACCCATTGGCTGCATCCTGAAAGAAAATATCACTTCATGCCTCTCTAGCCATCTGCAATCTGATCGGCTGAGCTAGTCCCTCAATAAACCTCCTCACCCTCTCTCGGTCGGTGGGAAGTATCATAATAGCATGACGGGCCAAGGTAATGAATCTGGTCTCATACTGAGTGACAGTCATAGAATCCTGCTGAAGACGCTCAAACTACCTCTTATAATCCTCTCTCTGAGTGATAGGGAGAAACTTCTCCAGAAACAAATCGGAGAACTGGGCCCAAGTCAAGGGAGGTGATCCAGCTGGTCTAGCCAAACAATAATCTCTCCACCAGGTCTTGGCGGGACCTGACAGATGAAAAGTAGCAAAGTCGACCCCATTGGTCTCCACTATCCCCATGTTCCGTAGAACCTCGTGGCAGCTATCTAAATAGTCCTTGGGATCCTCTGAAGATTAACCGCTATAAGTAGTAGTAAACATCTTGGTGAACCGGTCCAACCTCTACAAAGCATCAGCAGACATGGCTGCTCCATCACCTGTCTGAGCCACAATACCGGGCTGAACAACCCCAGCTGTCTGAGGTGATGGAGTCTGGAACTGAGAAGTCAACTGCTCCGGAGTGCGAGTAGCGGGAGTCTGGGCTCCTCCCCCAGCCTGAGAGTTGGCTGGTGTTGTAGGAAGTAAAACTGCCTGAGCAATGCTCTCCATGAGACCCACTAGACGGTCCAGAGCATCCTGGAGTACCGGGGTGGCAATGAACCCCTCGGGAGCCTGAGTTGGTCCAACTGGGACTGTCTGGGCAAGAACCTCATCAGCAACCTCTACCTGAGGCTCCTCCACTGGGGCTGTTGCTCTGGGTTGAGCTATGCCCTTACCTCGGCCTCTAGCACGGTCCCGGCCTCGTCCTCGACCTCGACCCCTCATAGGAGCTGCAACTGGGGACTCGGGCTGCTGATCAGTGGATGAAGAAGCACGTGTTCTCTCCATCTGCGAGAGAATAGAGTAGAAATTTAATTAGTTTGAGAAATCAAATCGCACGATAGAGAAGAATAGATGTGAAGTCATTCCTAAACTATGTAGCCTCTAATGATAAGCACAAATGTCTTCGTACCGATCCCTCAGACTCTACTAAGCTTGTCCGTGAATTGTGAGAGCTAAGCAACCTAGTGCTCTGATACCAATTTGTCACGACCCGAATTTCCCACTATCGAGACCGTGATGGCGCCTAACATTGAACCTGCTAGGCAAGCCAACATTAATGTTTATTTACCTTATTCAATTATTTTTTTTAACAAATAACCAAACTTTATAATAAAATCACGGAATTTAAAATACGAGATAACACGATTCAACAGTTTGATATAATACTAATACGAAATCCAGAACCGGAGTACTCCCAAAAACAAGTGTCACAATCTCACGGACTGTCTATGAATACTACAAATAAGAGTCTGAACAAAATATAAGTATAATCTGTCTCAGAAGTAAATAAGAACATAATAGAAATAAAATAGGAAGGGACGCCAAGGCCTGCAGACGTCTGCAGAACTACCTCGGAGTCTCTGCTGAACTAAAGGCAGCAACCCTGATCTAAGGTCCGTAGGGTCCAGTACCAGGATCTGCACAAAAGTGCAGAGTGTAGTATTGGGGTAGTACAACCGACCCCATGTACTGAGTAAGTGTCGAGCCTAACCTTGGCGAAGTAGTGACGAGGCTAGGACACGACAACCAAATAAACCTGTACAGTTTAATCATGTACAAAACAAAACAATAATAATGACAAAAAATAAGCAACTAGATACCAAATAAGGAAGGGGAAAACATGCTTAGGGGAGAGAGTATAAATTAATGGGAATAACGGGGTAGAGCAACAAATCAAATATCAACTTAAACTACAGAAATAGTAACACAAAGAAAACAAGTGCACGGCATCACCCTTCGTGCTTTTACTCTCATCCTCACCAAACAATAAATAGAATGCACGGCATCACCCTTCGTTATTTTACTCTCATCCTCACCATAATTCAATAGAAATGGCACAACATCACCCTTCGTGCTTTTACGCTCATCCTCACAATATCATACACGGCATCACCCTTCGTACTTTAACACTCATCCTCACCATAAATCAAATAAAACGGCACGACATCACCCTTCGTGCTTTAACACTCTTCCTCACCCAAACAAATCAATAACAACAATCTAGCAAGGAAAATCAACAGTACAATAATAATAAAATCCATAACGTCCCGGCAAAGGAGCCAACAGTAGAATCAATATCATCCCGGCAAGGGAAACAAATATAACCAATCTCACTTAGTTACTTAACATCATGTAATAATTCTTAACTTGAACCCAACAATGATCAGTACCAAAGAAATACCACCAACATGGATAATTATCAAATTAAACTCAAGTAATGTTTGATGAAAAATCACATAAATCACAATATTCGACTCACGGGCATGCTTGACTCCAACGTGTAGATACTCATCACCATACCTATACGTTGAAAATTACACCAACACGTAGCAAATAAGACACCATACCTATTCCCTCAAGCTAAGGTTAAGCCAAACACTTACCTCAAATTCCACGACCAAACTCAAGCCTCAATTACCGCTTTCCCTCTAGAATTAGCCTCCAATTCGATTATATCTAGACATAATTAGCTTAACAATATCAATAAACGCTAAATAATTCAACCCCAATGCTTAATTATGAGTTTTCTATCATTCTTCCCAAAAAGTTAAAAATCGACCCCGAGCCTGCTTGGTCAAAACACGAGTTTCGGACCAAAACCCGATCACTCATTCACCCACGAGCCCGAATATGTAATTAGTTTTTGAATCCGACCCCAAATCGATGTCTAAATTCCAAAATTTGCAAAATCTCTAATTCTCCTAAAATCCCTAATTTCTACCCTTGAAGAACAACATTTAGGCCTAGAAATCTAATGGGTGTTAATGGAAAATGGAGAAAATTAGTTAAGGAACAATAACCTATGATTTGGTGATGAAATCCCTTTTCAAAAATTGCCCTTAAGCTTCCTTGGTTTTTAAAATATGAAGTTATGGCTAAAATCCCTTTTTTCTACTATTTTAAGTGTTGGGCGACAGTGTTCAGTGCGTTCGCATGAACCCTGTCACATTCGCGAAGCACTGCCCCAGGGGGACCTACGCGTTCGCAGGTATGGCCACGCGTTCGCGAAGACTTAGCCAACCCTACCCTTCGCATTCACTTAAAGAGGGCTGCGTTCGCATAGCCTACACAATCTATGACCAGCCCCCCCTACTCTATGCATTTGCGAGCCACTGGCCGCGTTCGCATAGTACAAATCCTGCCCCTTCCCCGTTTGTTCATCGCGTTTGCGTGGGTTACCACGCGTTCGTATAGAGTAAAATCCCAAACAGCAGATACAACAAACTACATCAGATTTTCTAAGTCCAAAAACACTCCGACGCCTATCCGAAACTCACCCGAGCCCTCGAGGCTCCAAACCAAACATTTACACAACCTTAAACACATCCTACAGACTTACTCGTGCGATGAAATCTCCAAAATAACATCTTAAACAACGAATTTAGCTAAAAATCAAAGAAAAATCTCAAGAACTTTCAAAGTTTCAAATTTCACAACTATGGGTCCGAATCACGTCAAATGACCTCCGTTTCTTACCAAATTTTACAGGCACAACTAAAATATCATATTAAACAGATACCGCGCTCCGAAACTAAAATACGGGCCCGATACCATCAATTTCAAATATAATCAAATTCCCAAAAACTCTTATAATTTCAGTAAAAAAATTTCTTTCAAAAATTCATTTCTCGGGCTTGGAACCTCGGAATTCAATTCCGGGCATATTCCCAAGCCTAATATTTTCCTACGGACCCTCTGGGACCGTCAAATCACAGGACCGGATCCATTTACCCAAAATGTTGACCGAAGTCAACTTAAATTCAATTTTAAAGGTAAAATTAGCATATTTCTCATGTAAAAGCTTTCCGGATATACGCCCGGACTGCGCATGCAAAACAAGGTAAGATAAAATCAGGTTTTCACGGCCTCGGAACACAATTTTGACTTATAAAATGAGAGATGACTTTTTGGTTCATCACATTCTCCACCTCTAAAACAAACGTTCGTCCTCGATCGGACATAGAAAAGTACAAGAATCGGGGAAAAGATGGGGATACCGGCTCCGCATATCTGACTCGGACTCCCAGGTAGCTGCCTCGGCAGGCTGACCTCTCCACTGAACACAAACCGAAGGATAACTCTTCGATCTCAACTGACGAACCTGCCAGTCTAATACGGCTACCGGCTCCTCCTCATAGGTCAAATACTTGTCCAACTGGACACTGCTGAAGTCTAACACATGGGCCGGATTGCTGTGATACTTCCGAAGCATAGACACATGAAACACTGGATGCACAGCCGATAAATTCGGTGGCAACGCAAGTCTGTAAGCCACCTCTCTCACTCTATCAAGGATCTCAAACGGGCCAATGTACCTAGGGCTTAGCTTGCCCTTCTTCCCAAATATCATCACGCCCTTCATGGACAACACCCGAAGCAACACCCGCTCTCCGACCATGAATGCCACATCACGAACTCGGCGGTCAGCATAACACTTCTGCATGGACTAAGCTGTACGAAGTCTATCCTGAATGATCTTAACCTTATCCAAGGCATCCTGCACTAAGTCTGTACCTAACAACCGAGCCTCTTCCGGCTCAACCCACCCAACCGGCGACTGACATCGCCTACCATATAATGCCTCATAAGGAGCCATCTGAATGCTCGACTATAACTGTTGTTGTAGGCAAACTCAGCTAATGGAAAGAACTGATCCCAATAACCTCCAAAGTCAATGACACATGCTCGTAGCATATCCTCCAAAATCTGAAAAGTACGGTCGGACTGTTCGTCCGTCTGAGGATAAAATATTGTGCTCAACTCAAACCTCGTGCCCAACTCACGCTGAACTGCCCTCTAGAAATGCGAGGCAAACTGCTTACCTCGGTCAGACATAATAGACACGGGCACACCATGAAGACGAACAATCTCCCTAATGTAGATCTATGTCAATCTCCCCGAAGAATATGAAACTGCAACAAGAATGAAATGCTACAATAAACCATACTGCATCGAACTTACTCTGAGTTCGTGGGAGTCCAACAACGAAATCCATGGTGATACGCTCCTACTTCCACTCAGGAATTTCTATCTGCTGCAATAAACCACCAGGTCTCTGATGCTCGTACTTTACCTGCTGACAATACAAGTACAGAGCTACATATGCCACAATATCCTTCTTCATCCTCCTCCACCAAAAATGCTGCCGCAAATCCTGATATATCTTTGCGGCGCCCGTATAAATGGAGTACCGGGAACTATGGGCCTCCTCTAATATCAGCTCACGAAGTCCATCCACATTGGTCACACAAATACGTCCCTGCATCCGTAAAATCCCATTGTCACCGACTGTAACCTGCTTGTCACCATCGTGCCGCACCGTGCCTCTAAGGACACACAAATGAGGATCATCATGCTGCCGATCTCGAAGACGATCAAATAATGAAGAACAAGCAATTGTATAAGCTAAAATTCATCCGGGCTTAGAAACATCCAATCTCATGAACCGATTGGCTAAGCCTGAACATCCAAAGCAAGCGGTCTCTCCCCGACCGGAATATATGCAAGACTACCCATACTGGCTGAATTCCTACTCAAAGCATCGGCCACCATGTTGGTCTTCCCCGGATGATATAAGATGGTGATGTCATAGTCTTTCAACAGCTCTAACAATCTCCTTTGCCTCAAATTCAACTCCTTCTGCTTGAACAAATAGTGCAAACTTTTATGATCCGTGAACACCTCACATGACACGCCATACAGATAATGCCTCCAAATCTTCAGCGCATGGACAATGGTTGCTAACTCCAAATAATGAACTGGATAACTCTTCTCGTGGATCTTCAACTGAAGTGAAGCATATGCAATGACCTTGCCATCCTGCATCAACATTGCACCAAGTCCAACCCGAGATGCATCACAATACACAATATATGGCCATAAACCTGTGGGCAAAACCAACACCGGTGCCGTTTTGAGCTTCTGGAAGCTCGCCTCACACTCCTCTGACCACCTGAACTGTGCACCCTTCTGAGTCAACCTGGTCACCGGGGGTGCAATAGACGAAAACCCCTCCACAAACCGACGGTAATAGCCCCCCAAACCCAAGAAAATCCGGATCTCTGTAGCTGATGTGGGTTTAGGCCAATCCTTGACCGCTGAAATCTTCTCAGGATCCACCTGAAAATAACCTCCGCTGATACAACATGTCCCAAGAATGCAACTGAACTCAACCAAAAATCACACTTCGAAAACTTAGCATACAAATGACTATCCTTCAGAGTCTGGAGAACGACTCGAAGGTGCTGCTCATGCTCCTCCCGGCTGCAGGAATAAATCAGAATATCATCAATGAAGAAAATCACGAAGGAATCAAAATAAGTCCTGAACACTCGGTTCATCAAGTCCATGAAAGCTACTGGGGAATTTGTCAACCCGCATAACATCACTAATAACTCATAATGCCCGTACAGAGTGCGAAAAGTTGGCTTAGGGACATCAGATGCCCTAATCCTCAACTGAAGGTAGCCAGATCTCAAATCAATCTTCGAAAATACCTTGGAACCCTAAAGCTGATCGAACAAATCATCAATCCTCGACAACGGATACTTATTCTTGATGGTAACCTTGTTCAATTGCCGATAATCTATGCACATCCTCATCGACCCATCCTTCTTCTTAACAAACAACTCCAGCGCACCCCAAGGCGAGACACTGGACTGAAGGCAGCAACCTTGATCTAAGGTCCGAGGGGGTCCAGTAACGGGATCTGCACAAAAGTGCAGAGTGTAGTATTGGGGTAGTACAACCGACCCGATGTACTGAGTAAGTGTCGAGCCTAACCTCGGCAAAGTAGTTACGAGGCTAGGCCACGACAACCAAATAAACTTGTGCAGTTTAATCATGTACAATACAAAACAATAATAATGACAAGAAATAAGCAACTAGATACCAATTAAGGAAGGGGAAAACATGCTGAGGGGAGAGAGTATCAATTAATGGGAATAATGGCGTAGAGAACAAATCAAATATCAACTTAAACTACAGAAATAGTAACACAAAAAAAACAAGTGCACGGCATCACCCTTCGTGCTTTTACTTTCATCCTCACCAAACAATAAATAGACTACACGACATCACCCTTCGTGATTTTACTCTCATCCTCACCATAATTCAATAGAAATGGCACGACATCACCCTTCGTACTTTTACGCTCATCCTCAAAATATCATACACGGCATCACCCTTTGTGCTTTAACACTCATCCTCACCATAAATCAAATAAAATGGCAAGACATCACCCTTCATGCTTTAACACTCTTCCTCACCTAAACAAATCAATAACAATAATCCGGCGAGGCAAATCAACAGTACAATAATAATAAAAGACATAACGTCCCGACAAGGGAGCCAACAGTAGAATTAATATCATCCCGGCAAGGAAAAAACTATAACCAATCTCACTTAGTTACTTAACTTCACGTAATAATTCTTAACTTGAACCAATACTCAACAATGATCAATACCAAAGAAATACCACCAACATAGATAATTATCAAATTAAACTAAAGTAATGTTTGATGAACAATCACAAAAATCACAATATTCGACTCGCGAGAAAGCTTGACTCCAATGTGTAGATACTCGTCACCACACCTATACGTTGCACATTACACTAACACGTAGCAAATAAGACATCATACGTATTCCCTCAAGCTAAGGTTAAGCCAAACACTTACCTCGAATTCCATGACCAAACTCAAGCATCAATTACCACTATCCCTCTAGAATTCGCCTCCAATTTGATTGTATCTAGACATAATTAGCTTAACAATATCAATAAACGCTAAATAATTCAACCCCAATGCTTAATTATGAGTTTTCTATCATTCTTCCCAAAAAGTCAAAAATCAACCCCGGGCCCGCTTCGTCAAAACATGAGGTTCGGAGCAAAACCTGATCACCCCTTCACCGACGAGCCCGAATATGTAATTAATTTCAGTATCCGACCCCAAATCGATGTCTAAATTCCCAAATTTGCAAAATCCCTAATTCTCCTAAAATCCCTAATTTTTACCCTTAAAGAACAAGATTTAGGTCTAGAAATCTAATGGGTGTTAATGAAAAATGAAGAAAATGAGTTGAAGATCACTAACATATGATTTGGTGATGAAATCCCTCCTAAAAAATCTCCCTTAAGCTTCCTTGGTTTTGAAAATATGAAGTTATGGCTAGAATCCCGTTTTTCTACTGTTTTAAGTGTTGGGCGACAGTGTTCAGTGCGTTCGCATGAACCCTGTCACATTCGCGAATCACTTCCCCAGGGGGACCTACGCATCCGCAGGTATGGCCACGCGTTCGCAAAGTCTTAGCCAGCCCTGCCCTTCGCTTTCTCATAAAGAGGGTTGTGTTCGCATAGCCTACCCAATCCCTAACCAACCACCCTACTCTAAGCGTTCGCGAGCCACTGGCCGCGTTCGCATAGTACAAATCCTGATCCTTCCTTATTTGTTCATCACATTCGTGTGGGTTACCATGAGTTCGCATAGAGTAAAATGCCTAACACCAGATACAACAAACTACAACATATTTTCTAAGTCCAAAAACACTCTGAAGCCTATCCGAAACTCACCCGAGCCCTCGGGGCTCCAAACCAAACATGTACACAACCTTAAACACGTCCTACAGACTTACTCGTGCGATCAAACCTCCAAAATAATATCTTAAACAACGAATTTAGCATAAAAATCAAAGAAAAATCTCAAGAACTTTCAAAGTTTCAAATTTCACAACTACGGGTCTGAATCACGTCAAATGACCTCCGTTTCTTACCAAATTTTACAGGCATAAATCAAATATCATATTAAACCTGTACCGGGCTCTGGAACCAAAATATGGGCCCGATACCATCAATTTCAAATATAATTAAATTTTTAAAAACTCTTATAATTTCAGTAAACAATTTCTTTCAAAAATTTATTTCTCGGGCTTGGGACTTCGGAATTCAATTCCGGGCATACGATGTCATGACCCAAACCGATGGGCCGCGACGGGCACCCGATACCTTACTCAACCGAGTACCAACGTAACGTATCTTTCTTATTACATTATCATAAACACGTGACATACGGGCCTAATAGGCCAACATAATCATTTACAAACTCAAACATAGGCCGACAAGGACGTACAATCTTTCACGTATACGACATATGTCTACAAGACTCTAAGAGTACAAAAATGTCATAAAGGTCGGGATAGAGTCCCGCCATACCAAACAATACCCGTCCAAATCATACTAACCAAACAAGCGACTCCGAAGCAAAGGGAGCACACCAACATCTTCCGTTGAGCTGATAGCCTACTTGAAGGGCTCTCGACCTGTCTATCGAGACATGCGGGCATGAAACGCAGCGTCCCCAGGCAAAAGGGACGTCAGTACGAATAATGTACCGAGTATGTAAGGCACATAATGTACATAAGAGACATGGAAGAAATATAGAGTACATGAGTATACCAGTTGATCAGATGGTGGTGCGTATATAACACCATAACCTTTCCCATATTCCATATACATGTACATACATATATACGCATATATAATTCCGTTTGAATCATATATATATACATACATATATACGCGTATATAACACCATTTGAATCATACTTCAGCCAGTGTGGGCAACATCATCATCATATACCAGCTGATCAGGTGGTGGTGCGTATATAATGCCATCTGGTCATGGGTCTATGTACATGTATAAATACATGAAATGCATAAGAAATACTTTAATAAAATTTTCTCGGAATGCCATAAAAATCAATAAGCCTTTCGGATAAACATTATCAAATACGTATTATTCTGAAACCCATGAACAAAAAATAATAATAATTCTCATGGGGAATCAAGAATATATACATCCCTACTATTTCTATGAATAGAGAATTTATAGAAACGTTGTTCGTTTCTTCTGTATAATTTAGACCATGCCAAAAGAAAGAAGGGAAAGCCTTAACATACCTGAGTCGATTCTCTTGAGAAAGATTATACCGTACTCCCTTAGAATCGCAATATCCCGTTGCTATTACACAGTATACCATAGTGTGAAATTTTGTTGAAGCTAATTTATTCCATAGCATATCCGTATCAATCTTGAAGGCTTTAGTCTTGAAGTTCACTATTATGAGTAAAGACTTTAATCTTGAAAGCCTTAAGTCTTGAAGTCTCTTTCTTTTTACGTTATCAATAAAGACTTAAATCTTAAAGTCTTTAACATTTTTGACTAAAGACCTTAAATGTTGAAGGATTTCATCTTATGCCACCTATCCAATCCATTATAAGAGTCATACATAAATATACATAGTGGCTGCCACGTTGGTTTTCTCATTCTTATCCAATTAAGTCTTTAATTAATTGGGTAATACCCATTACCCAATAATTAACCAATTATCCGCATAATTGAGAATTATTCTCACTTACTTGAAATATTACTCACTTTTAACATACGTTATACACCTTAATATTATTGTCATGTGGTACCTTGTATGGTACTAGTCCATAAATACCGAGTATTTTAGCTCGAGTCGTATTTTATCCCAAAACTAAATTTCAACGAAATTCATTTTCTTCTATTTCATTATCCTCTCACCTTCACGAGTTTATTCCTCACTTTTTATGAAACAACATAATCCTTTTAATCTCCAAATAATCCTTTCCTTGGACTGATGTCAATTACCTTAGGACAAATTCAACGTACAATACTATAGGGTGCAAAATCATCGTAATTTAATACTGCGAAACGTAACATTATCGTAATGTAATACTGCGGGATGAAATATCGACGTAATATTCGAGACGCAACATCATTCCTCCCTTTGGAACATTCGTCCTCGAATGTTGATTGATGCTCTTATCATTTTCGTAACTTAAAGCTCTTACGATTACCTTAATACTCTCCTTGCCGTTTTGGCAACTGTTCTGTGTATAAATCCAGAGGCCAGGTAATTTCCCCTGTTAGGACTCTTCCTCCCACCACGACTTATGGTCGGAATCCTTCCAGTCCCGTAACTGTTGCTAGCTTCAATCATGCAGCCTTTACGACTCTGACTTTGTAAATGCGCTTATGCGCCTCTTCTTTTCTTTTTTCCTCTGATTTTTAACCATTACTGAAGTTATTCGTTCGATACTTTGTAGAACTTGAGAATATGACTATATATTATTTCATATACGTTGTTATCCATTCGTATGACTTTACTGCATCTACGTAGGTCATACTATACCATAATTCTTACTTCGATTTATCGTTATTGAGGTCTGCAACCAACTCCAGGTTACTCTCGTTGTTTATCCTTAAGACTGATGGTCTAATCTCATTTCATACTGTTGAACTTTTATCCATCTATTGTTGATTCACCTTAAGGTTGATCCATCATCTATCACTGGCAACTTGATTTCGCCGCTAGGGTTCGCGTCTTATCGGGGACATCTGGAGTAATTAAATTGGTCCACCTAGGGGTGATACTATACTTTCATAACCATACCTTATATCATCCTATCTCTTCTAAATTCTACTAGTCTTAGACTCCTTTGAGTTTATTAAAGCTATATTAAGCTTTCTATAGCTTAGAGGAACTATCAACTCATTTGTTTTCACAGGCTTAATTCCGAGGACTTTTCCATTTTCGTCACCTTCTCACTTGCCTTCTTCTTATTCTTACTCTTGTCTTTCTAAAACCTTGTCGTTCTATCATACTTTAGCTTACGATCGATTCCCTTATGCTTTTCTAGAACATCAAGAGACATCGCATAGTCTCTAACTCTTCTTTTATTCTCTAATTAGACCTTTCAGTACTTAGAAGCCATAGGCTGAAAGGTATGCCACTGACGACACTGCTATCATTCCTGGATATTGAATCCTCGCACTTCTATCTTTCTATTTGAAGTAAGGACTATTCACAACCTTCTGCATTTGAGTATCTTGTACGTTGTCCACCTTTACCTTGCTTATCTTAAAATCTCGTATCATAGCTTCTATCTCCTTCATAACCTCCCTTCCACTTAGGTATGATTCACATCACAACTTGAAGTTCTATTATAATACTTGCACCTCTGGTGCCTATACAATCCGGTGGGAGCTCCATACTAAATTCTTATGAGGCTGGTATATTTGTTTTTTTTTTCTAACTGGCTTTATCGTAGAGCCGTTATAGAATATGTTTATTGTACTATCCCTTTTGTTACCTCCAATATTAAGAGTGATCCTGTAATGTTCTCAATAACGTCCATAATTTCCTAGGTCCAATAATCAAACTCCTGATTTACTTGGGTAATGTAATTCTTTGGCTTCCTCTTTCCTCTGATCAACCTTTATGTAGGCTTAAACTATCTTCTGATTTGCGGCTTAGGGTGTTAGTTATTACTTTATCCCTTCAAGGACACTATGGAATATCCATGATTCCATCTTCTAACGAGTCGATCCTTTGTCTATGACCTGGGCTCAATTATTTTGTTTAACTTATACCGAAGTCTTCTATGGCTGTATGATTGTCAATATATATGTTGCATGGATAATACTACGAATCTTAAGTGCGTTCATAACGTAACTAACTCTAGATCATTGCTCGAATAATTCCTTTTGTTCCCTCTCATCTTTCTTTTAACGTAAGCTATTACTTCTCCTGGTCGTTCTACCACTTGTGGCGTGCATACTTAGCTTATCTTAGTGCCCACACATATTGGAATTCCATACAACTCGTATGATCTTGAATATCACTTCTGATTTTACTCCTCGTTCAATAGCCACGGTAGGCGTCACATTCTTATGGAGTGCATACAATGTTGTTGTGAAATTGTTGTTACAAGACCATTTCCCTTTTAGGTCATTGTGCTTAGGTTGTAACCTTCTTCCTTATTTCCTCAGTTAGTCTTTCATTATAATACTTAGGGAGGACCCTTTGACTCTTGTAAACCTGTGAGCTTTTTAAATTGTATACTCGACGGACCTTCTGATGTCCTTCCTTGCCTATACTTATCCGTAGTTATTTACCTCCACGCCCTTGGGCTTGTAGGGTTGCTTCTAAACTGATATTTGACTGTCTTCCCAGTGGCACTCTCTTTTTATTTCAGTAACACTCATACGGTACCTTTAACTACCCCAACTCCTATTTGAATATATCTCAAGTATTATAATGACATTACTGCGAGGCTGAATTCTCCATGTTGGGGTTTACTAAATTTATCTTGCATGATCTGTTGATTTGTCTGCAACTTCTTGTCTAGTCATGACTAGGCTCTTCTTGAATCAACTACTGATTACTCGTCGGCCCATTCTCATATCCATATTCCGCGTAATCTCTCTTGGGTCATTTCCTTTTCTAACTTACCTCTTGCACTGGCTCCTTATTTTTCAATAACCTTTCGGACAAGAATCCTTGTTTTATTTTTCTGACGTCGTGCTTACATAACATTCTGGAATCATAGCATATATATAAGATTCGGATAAGTGCAATCTCATTCCTTTCTCATTTTTATCGCATTCTTCCTTTACCATTCCATAGTTACTAAAACAACTTAATTCTGTCTTAGTGCCACATCACTCCATATTCCCCCCTTTAGGGGAGTACTAAGATTTAGTGCTATGATAATCTACGTATGGATGTTTTAACTTTTCATCTCTGGCGTCTTTTCACATCGTCGATGACCCTTACTCGCCTTGCGATAATCCTTCTGTACCAAGGATAACAAAATTCCTTACTCACGAGGGCGACACTTAATGTAACTGGTACCTACAGTCCCTTAAGCTTAACTTTTCTTACATTACTTGCTTTAGGGAAGCGTCTTCCAGAATGACCATTCTCTGATTTTCTCCTGAATCTTCTTCTGTTGTCCATTCTACTACCGCTGGAACGAAATCTGAAATTCTCATGAGGCCGACTATTATCAAATCACCCAGTCCCTAATTTATGTTTAGTTTATCTTGTTCACCAATCCATATTGGTTTCTATTATTCAGGGGTTTTAACTTTTCCTTCAGGTAGTCGCACTGGAGTCACGAACATGTTTCTTGAAATAAGGATATGACTTTATGGACTATACTCTTTTGTTGTCTCAAAGCCTATCACCTCTTGTCTTTTCCTTTACTTGACTATAGATTCTGTAATACTGTCATCTTTTTGATCTACCGTTGTCATCCACGTATCATATCATACTCATAATGCATCATTAACTCTTTTCTTATTTCCTGCTAACATTTATGCTTACCACTTTATTCTGAAAACTCGAACAAGACATTCTTTTGCTTTCAGCTTCCCTTTGCTCCATCCAGTGGCTAATCAAGCTGCTTAACGTTCTTGCTTTACTAGGGACGCAAGGCACGCTAAGGTAGTATATATCCCCTCAAGGCTTATAGTGCATGTCTTTGTAGTACTTATATCTGGCCGCACTATTTTAGAGTGTACCATCTGGGTGTCTCATAAAGAGATCTATTAGAACATTTGCAATATCCTTCGGAAATGTCAACTGACGCAAACAATTCATCCATCATATCCTCTTATACTACTTCTGTTAAACCCCATAGGGCATNCCCGTAGTGTACTACTCTACTAATCGAGCTCATTCAGTCTAGGATCATTTAGGACTTCTATTTGGTTGTAATGTAGGTTTCGGGACGGGTAGGATACATTTGGATATAAGAGTGACTACACCTCCCTAAGCACTTTAATATATATACCTTCATATTCAACCTCAAACTCAATATAGCCAAATTCCACCTTCACAACGATTTTATTTCCCCATACTTCTTTAAGCACAATTATATTAAGAGTCACCACATATATTTTTCTTTCAACACAACACAAGTGTTCATTTATTTCTTTTTTTTTCTTTTTTTTCTTTTTATTCTTTTCTTCTTTTCTTCTTTTTTTTCTCTTTCAAATGACTCTTACTTTTCAACACAGTGCACCTTTCTCCTTATTTCCATTATTCCCCTCAAAAACCAACCTACCACCCCACACTTTAATTTTTCCATATTTCATAACATTTCTCAGTGCTTACTAGAGGTGACAAGGTTCAAATATATGATCAATTCAAACAAAGGGGTATGGCTTGTAATGTGGTTGCCAAAGAAAAAGGATTATAGGCTCAAAGGGGTTAACTACGATACAAAACAATTAGGTGGGTAAAATATAGATAATTGGCTCAACAAAGAAATGCCTATATCACTTCCAAGACTGAATAAAACTTCTATTTCGCTTTGCACACACACGGGGCAAGTTCTAGACATCAGATGCAATGCACAGAATAACATTCAAATCTCACACACACATGGCACATAACTCAGTCAGGATCGGATTTATCACGACACTCCAGTCAAAGCAGTTAAGCAAATCTTAAGAATTCCTGATTTATGGTATTTATTCTAGAGTCAAAAAACTGAGCCTAAGCGTCACAACCAAAGTATTGACTATTCTCAAGGCATTAATACGTTTCAAGATATTGCTCCTATTAAGTCCTTCACCATGTGACTCCTACTCCTAAAAATTAAAAACTACCTACACCCGGTTCAATTAAAAACTCTTAGAAAAGAACCGCGGTTCAAAGAAAAACCAAGGGGGGATTACTACACTACCTAAACAAAAATCTTTTTGGTGTTTT
>ML383603.1:3997-84889 GCA_005239525.1 Nicotiana knightiana | reverse complement strand
AAGATCATGCACTGGGTAATTCTTCTCGTGCACCTTCAACTGTCTCGACGCGTAGGCAATCACTACCGTCGTGCATCAACACCGCTCCCAAACCCACTCTAGAAGCATCACAATAGACTATGTAAGAACCCGAACCAGTAGGCAACACCAAAACCGGAGCTGTGGTCAATGCTGACTTGAGCTTCTGAAAGATCTCCTCACACTCGTCAGACCATTTGAATGGAGCACCCTTCTGGGTCAATCTAGTCAATGGTGAAGCAATAGAAGAGAATCCCTCCACAAAACGATGGTAATATCCCGCTAAACCAAGGAAACTCCAAATCTCTGTAGCTGAGGACGGCCTGGGCCAACTTTGCACCGCCTCAATCTTCTTCGAATCAACCTAAATACCCTCACTAGAAACCATGTGCCCCAAGAAAGCCACTGAACCAAGCCAAAACTCACACTTGGAGAACTTTGCATAAAGTTTCTCCTCCCTCAATCTCTGTAACACAACCCTCAAGTGTTGAGCATGCTCTTCCTGGCTACGAGAATAAACCAGGATGTCATCAATGAACACAATGACAAACGAATCGAGGTAAGGCTGGAACACGTTGTTCATCAATTGCATGAACGCGACTGGGGCATTGGTCAGTCCAAATGACATAACTAGAAACTCATAATGACTGTATCTGGTCCTGAAAGCAGTCTTCGGAATGTCAGAATCCCGAATCTTCAGCTGATGATACCCAGACCTTAAGTCAATCTTGGAGAACACCTTAGTTCCCTGAAGCTGATCAAATAAGTCATCAATACGAGGTAAAGGATACCGGTTCTTCACCGTACCTTATTCAGCTGTCTATAATCAATGCACATATGCATGGATCCATCCTTCTTTTTCACAAACAACACCGCCGCACCCCAAGGCGACACACTAGGTCGGATGAACCCCTTATCTAAGAGTTTCTGAAGCTGCTCCTTCAATTCTTTCAACTCTACTGGTGACATACGGTAAGGTGGAATAGAAATAGGCTGAGTGTCGGCCACCAAGTCAATACTAAAATTAATATCCCTGTCAAGTGGCATGCCTGGAAGATCTGCAGGAAATACGTCCGGAAAATCACAGACTATTGGAACAAAATCAACAGATGGAGTCTCACTACTAACATCCCTCACAAAAGCAAGATAGGACTCACACCCTTTCTCAACCATACGTTTAAATAAGAAATCACTATGCTAGGCACGTGCTCTATGGAACCTTTCCACTAAAGTCTCGGAACTCCGGGCATAGCTAGGGTCACGGTCTTAGCGTGAAAATCAAGAATAGCATGACATGGGGATAACCAATCCATGCCCAGAATTACATCAAAATCGACCATACTGAGTAACATCAAGTCCACTTAGGTCTCCAGACCCCTAATAGATATAAGACACGACCGATACACACGGTCCACAATAATAGTATCACCCACCGGAGTCAAAACATGAACATATTTAACTAAAGACTCACGGGGCATATTCAGGAAGTGAGAAAAATAGGATGAGACATAAGAGTACGTGGAACCAGGGTCAAATAAAGCCAAAGCATCAGTGTGAAAAATCGAAATAGTACCTGTAATCACCGCATCTGAGGCCATAGCATCAGGCCTAGACGGAAGTGAATAAATACATGGCTGGCCTCCACTTGCTCGACCTCCCCCTCTAGTGCGGCCTCTAGCTGCCTGACCACCACCCCTAGCTGCCTGGGTAGGTGATGAAGTGACTGGGGCTGAAGCCGAGGGCTGAACCCTCTGCTGGCATGAACTACTAGGACGACGGGGACACTGCCTCCACCCATGTCCGAACTCTCCACACTCATAACAACTACCTTAAGCTGGAGATGAAAACGAACGAGAACCTCTACCACCCTGATAACCACCAGACGAACCATGCATAGACGAACCCTGATAAGATAATGCTCGGGCAGAGCTCTGAGCTGGAAGGGCACTAAAAGATGAACGTCCCTGATGAAAATTGCGAGGACCCTGCCTCGACGATACACCACTGTAAGTTGGGCGAGCTGGCTGTGGAGGTCTAAATGGATGACCTCTGCTAGGCTGAAATTGCGCTCTGGGAGGAGCACCATTGAAATTACCTGATCCCCGAGGCCTCTTAGCCTCCCTCTCCTCACGCTCCTGCCTGCGAACCGACTCAATGTCCCGAGCTATATCAACAACCTGCTCAAACGTGGCTCCAGACACCCTTTCTCTGGTCATCAAAATATGAAGCTGATACGTGAGACCATCCACAAATCTCCTGATACGCTCCTTGTCAGTGGGGACTAACTCCGAAGCATGTCTGGGCAACTCAGAAAACCTCATCTCGTACTGAGTAACTGACAACTCTCCCTGGCGCAGCTGCTCAAACTGCTTGCGTTGCTCCTCTCTGTGGTACTGAGGAACATATTTCTCCAAAAAGATCGTGGAGAAGTGCTGCCAGGTGAGTGGTGCTGAACCAACTGGCCTACGCCTCTCGAATGATTCGCACCAAGTAAAAGCAGCACCAGCAAACTGATAAGCAACAAATGAAACCCCTATGGTCTCCAGAATACCCGTAGTACGAAGCATCTTCTAACATTTATCAAGAAAACCTTGGGCATCCTCACCCTCTGTACCGCTGAAGGTCGAAGGCTGAAGTCTGTTGAACCCCTTCAACCTGCGATGCTCATCCTCAGGCATAGCAGGGACCACATAACCCTGAGCTGGAGCAACTGGCTGATCTGGGGCTGCTCTCGGTGCCTGAATACCTCTTACAACTAGCTCAGGTGCCCGGGCAGCTGGAGTCTGATTGCCTCCCCCGGCCTGAGCTACATTGGCAGTAGTGGTCATAGCCACTGCCTGAGCTAAAATGGAACACACTGTCAATATCTGAGCCAGGGTCTCCTGAAGACCCGAAATAACAATAGGCACAGCAGGTGCCTGAGCCTGTCCCGCTGGAGCAACGTCGGCGGGAACCTGATCCTGAACGATAGGGGGATCCTGTGGAACTGTTCCGGCTGCTGCACGGGCAGGTCCCCCAGCTTTACCACGACCCCGACCCCTTGTGGGTCTGGCTGGTTCCTGGTCACCCTGATCGGTATTGCATGTCCTCACCATCTGTAAGATAATGAAACAATATAAGTTTAGATTTCAAGAATCAATAGATTGGCACGAAAGAGTTCAAAAAGATATAGATGTTTCCTAAGAGTTCTGCAGCGTCTCGAAGATAAGTATAGACGTCTCTATACCGATCCGCAAAACTCTACTGAACCTGTTAATGACAGTTGAGTCCTATATAACCTAGAGCTCTGATACCAACTTGTCAAGACCCCAAATCCTAACAGGCCGTGATGGCTACTATCATGGAACTAGGCTAGCCAACCATCTCATTACTACGCATTTGTTCAATTATAAAAGTTCACAATTTAATAATAAGCAGCAACCATAGCATAGAATAATGTAATTAAGTCTTAGTGTTCCAATAATAGTCTAACAACTCTAAACGAAACCTCCCAAGACTGGAGTCAATAGTCATGAGCATCTAAGAATAAAATAAATCTAACTCTGCTCATACTATAATATACGTCTCTGAATCAATTACTAAAACTAAATAAGGAAGGGAAATGGAGAAGTTGTGGACGCTGGGCAGCTACCTCGAAATCCCGTGAACTAATGCTACGAGCAAGGACAACTACTGCTCTGGATCGTCACCTGAATCTTTTCACAAAGGCACAGGGAGTCTTTATGAGTACGCCAACTCAGTAGTAATGAAAATAAATCACAGTCTGAGAATTTTAAAACACACAGTACAAATAAACAATTTCACAAAAGCCAGTAAAACACCAAGTCACCGGGTAGTATTCGTCAAATACATAAGTTCGAAATCAGTTTCCAGAAATCCTTTGAAACAAGTGTAATATTAGTATATCTCAGTAAAAATCAATTTGAAAACGAAGTAAATCATAGTTCGAAAACTTAGTAAAATCATCATAAATCTGCCCCTCGGGCTAAAATCATTTCTCGTAACAATTGCCCCTCAAGAATTCTCACAATCACTAAGTAATAGCCCCGCGGGGAATAATCATCACTCAATAGGTACATTCGCTCTCTGGGGGCGTGTACAGACTCCGGAGGGGCTCCTACAACCCAAGCGCTATAACAACATAGGCCTGAAAGCCTCTCACAATATAGGCCTGAAAGCCTCCCTCATATCCTCACAATATAGGCTTGAAAGCCTCCTTCATATCCTCACAATATAGGCATGAAAGACTCCCTCATATCCTCACAATATAGGCCTGAAAGCCTCACTCAGTCAGACACTCTCGAGTTTCCCCTCAGGCCATAAACATATCGGGTTCTCGACCCAAAACAGTGTTTCATTTTTCAATAAATAGTATCAAAATACTCTGAGTGTCAAAACAATTTATCAGGAAAAGACTGAGTGTAAGAATCATAACATATCAGTGAGAAAAATATAGTAAACACCACCCCAAGGGGAAAACAGATCGGCACTAGGCCCCAAATACGGCTTACAGCCCAAA
Organism: Nicotiana knightiana; assembly: GCA_005239525.1. Lineage (NCBI taxonomy): Eukaryota > Viridiplantae > Streptophyta > Magnoliopsida > Solanales > Solanaceae > Nicotiana > Nicotiana knightiana. The sequence goes on along the minus strand of ML383603.1, from coordinate 80,352 downwards.
TCATATCATAATAAAATAATACTAATTAAGCATAGGCTTAAAGTCGGTTTAGCAACTCAATAGTCGCCTAAATAGGAAGGATATTTCCAAAGTTTCAACCTTTGCATTTCAAAACCCGTGAAAGGGTGCATAGTCCGAGGTTTCGTACCCTCAGGACAGGATTTAAAGACATTACCTACCTCAAAACTAGCCCGGAACAATTCCGCAACACGCTTGCCTCTCTTATCAACTTCCGAAGGCTCCAAATCTACCAAGTTCGGATTTTTATCATCAATTTATGCTTAAGGAATAAATTCCAATCGAAAAATATCAAATTTAGCTCAAAAACACGAATTTGGTCAAAACCCGACCCCTAGGCCCGCGTCTCGAAATACAGAATTTCTTATAAAAAACTATTTTTCATCATCTCACGAGTACGTACATATAAAGAATACTAAAATCGGAGTTCGTTTGACCCCTCAAATCAATCCCTAAATGTCTCATAATCTCAAGCCCTAAACCCACCTTTTTCTACTGATTTTCAAGAATTAATACTGAGATTATGTTCTATAATCACCCATAATTGAGTTTTAATGATCAAAATACTTACCTCTATGAAGAACAATGATTTTTCCCTTCAAAAATCGCCTCAAAATCTCTCTTCCGTACAACAATAGTGTAAAAATATGCTAGGGTCGCGGAAGGTCTAATTTATATTTTTGCCCAGGGTTTCCGCACCTACGACCCACTTACTCGCACCTGCGGTCCCCTAACCGCACCTACGACCCTTCCGCACCTGCGGGCCCGCACCTGCGGTCAAACTTCCGCAGGTGCGGTTACACCAGCACCAGCAGCTGTATTGCTGCAATTTCCAAGCCCAAACCTCCGTTAAGCACCCAAATTTAATCCCGAGCCCCTCAGGACCCCAACCAAACATACTAACACGTCGCATAACATCATTCAAGCTTAGTTGCACTCTTAAAACACCAAAATTACATCGGATTCAAGCCTAAGAACTTTAAAATTTCTAAAATCCACCAACGATGCCGAAACTATCCAAACCAACTCCGATTGACCTGAAATTTTTCATACATATCCAAAATGATATTACGAACCTGTTCCAACTGTCGGAATTCCATTCCGACCCCGATAGCCTATTTTCCACTGCCGACCTAAAATCATCAAAACTAACTTTCACCAATTCAAGCCTTATTCTACAGCGGACATCACAAAATTATTCTGAACACACTCCTAAGTCCCAAATCACCTAAAGAAGCTATCCGAGCCATAAAATCCGCATTTCGAGGTCATTTACCAATACGTCAACTCTCAGTTGACTTTTCCCATTTTAAGGCTGTTTTTTTTAAAGGCTAAATGACTGAACTCTCACTACAACATTCGATTTCAAGCCCATCAACTCTAACACATCAATAATATAATAACCAACCTATGACAAGTCAATAACATCAATTATAATGCAGGTTCTTCGTAACGACGGACCGGGTCGTTACAATTTATGTATCCTCATGACCCTAGAACAATAAGATTCTTAACCACTCATGTTCATACAATCATCAAAATTAATGTTTTCAAACATAAAATCAATGAATACAAGAAGAAGAATGGAAGAATTGCTCAAATCCGTGCTCCCGAGTGTTTTGTACTTTTGTTCTCCTCCCAAAATCACGTCCCGAGCGTCCAGGGCAGTGTGGGGCCCTGGCCCTGGCACTCAAATATTTTGCATTCTGGAAACTGCGCCACAGCCAGCGCCCCCGCTGGCTGTGGCCCTCAAAATTGCCTTTTTGCTCTGATTTTGCTCCAATTCGCGTTGTTTCGTCCCAAATTGCATCCGAAGGATTCCTACACATAGAAATACCATAATTTAGCACAAATAATCATATTAAACATCTTAAATCTACGAGACATGAGAAAAATGTGAGGCGATTTATAGTAAAATATGCATATATTAAGCCGATTATCAATAATGAATGGTGAGATTGAGAGAAAAAAAATAAGGTAACGACGCGACCACACTAAATCGGTCGTTACATAAAGTGGAACATTTCAACATTTCGTCGTTATGTAACGACGGATTTAACGATACGATAAAATAATATTGATATAATAACAATCAAAACAAACATCGTATTTAAAGTAACAATACGATACAATACAATGGCTAACAACCATCCAAACAAGCTGTAACAGCTTGTTTGGATGATTGTTACATATCATTTCATAATGTATCGTATCGTATCGTATTGTCTTGTCTTGTATTGTATTGTATTGTATTGTACTGTATCGTTTGATGAATACAATGTTTGAATAGATTGTGTCATTCGCCGTCATTTTATGATATTACACACCAGCAGTACGAAGAATAAACTTACAATATTATAAAAAAAATTATGTTTCGGTATATAAAAAGGTAGGGTAACTGATAAAATAAAATTATTTAATAATGAAGGGTGATACTGAAAGAAGAAGCCAAGGTAACGGCGCGACCACACCAAATCGATCGTTACATAAAATGACACATTTCATTGTTACATAACGATGGCTTTAATGATACGATACAATAAAATTTAAGTAACAATCAAAATAAACATCGTATTTAAAGAGACAATATGATACAATACAATAGGTAACAACCATTCAAACAAGTTGTAAGGGTTTCAGCCTATGTTAGTTTTTGTTGCAAGCGTTGTAGTATTTTAATTTTGCAAAAAAAGGACGTCCTTTATTTTAGCTTTTTGCAAACTCCAAAATACGATGGTATAAAAATGATATTTTAGTTATGAAAAAGGGCTAAACATATTCAACTATTATTCAAAATAGTTTAAATATACTCTCTGATTATATTTAAACGGAATGTTATGTGACAACTCAAGAACAAAAAAATGGGAGAAATTCAAAAATAACCAGTTTTATTATTTAAAAATAGCTACAGTTTCAAAAGTAATCGAAATTTAGCCACTTTTCATGTAAAGATAAATCTGAACGAAATCACTGTTCAAAATCCAGAAAATACTCCAGCATAATATACTGAAATTCCAATATAATATACTGAAACTCCAGTATATATATTGGAGTATACTGGAGTTCCAACATAAGTATATTGAAACTCCAGTATATTATACTGGAGTTCTAGCATAAGTATACTGGATTGCCAGCATAATATACTGGAGTTCCAGTATAATATACCGGTCCAGCATAATATATTGGAAGTTCATACACAGGTGCTCCAATCTCCAGTATATTATGCTGGAACTTTTCGCGTGTTGGATTTCCAGCATAATACGCTGGAAGTTCATACACACGTGCACTGATCTCCAATATATTATGAACTTTCCGTGTTGCAGCAAAATAATTGCTATTTTTTAATGGCTTTGCAAATGCTGGATATTTTTGAATGGCCAGTCCGAAAACTGGATAGCCCGTGCTATATTTACAAAAAAACTCATGCTCAACTTTAAAGGAAAAATATCGCTTTATACCCATTAAATCCAAACTATTTGCCCTTTAATACCCAAGCCTAAACTATTTACTTTCATACTTATGCAACCCAAACTATTTACCCGGCCCACTCATTTGCTATTTGCTTTCTCATTTGAAGTACAAAATGTTAAAAATATTCGGCTTCATTTTTGCAAGTTTAACTGGCAGTGGACTTGAATGGATCTACTTCTTCTCAGCCAAACAGATCTTCGTTAAGAGGGTCAACCCAAGCTATTGTTCTAGCTCCTTTCCTTATGATTTTTGTGTGTGTATGAAGACCCACTATAGTTGAGCTTGAAGACCCACCATTGTTGAGCTTGAAGCTCCTGAATTTGAATTTTTTTTAAAGATTTATTATTTGATTCGATGTGGGTGCTATAAAAAATTATTTATTAACCTTCGAGTAAGCTTCCCAAATCTGAATTTTTATGTGTGTTTGAATATCCATCATTGTTGGCTTGAAGCTCAATTTTTATTTTTGAAGATTTCTTGTTTAATTCAAAGTGGGTGTTATTAAATATTGCTTATAGTACCTTCTGGAAGTTCATACTGAAATTTGATCACATTTGAAGTTGATTTGAGGTTACTGAGATAGAATTTTTCAGCTGAAAATCGTAGAAGAGCACAATTACCTAATAGTATACTGCTACGATATATAATATGTTGTAAGAGTATATTGCTATATTGCAACAATATACTATTACTGCAACAATATAGGTAATAATCGAAGAAGAACACAGTTACCTAACAGTATACCATTACGTTATACAATATATTGTAGGAGTATATAGCTATAATGCAACTGCATACTATTAGTTTAATGTAATAGTATAATATTGGATGAAGAACATAAAATATTATTTTCATATATTGCATGCTATTTTGGTATATAATATATAATTCAATAGTATATAGTTTAGTACAATAATATATTGTTATAATATACAATATAATGTTATAATTGGGTCATTTTTTTGATTTTTTAAAATGTTTAACTGGATCTTTTTTAAATATTTTAACAAAGTTCTCATGCTTTTTACAATTTTTTTCTTAAAAGAGGTGTTAGATAGAGTTTCATGGAGATTTTATTTATTGTATTAGAAGTACATGATGAAAATAATAATTATTTCTCTCTTCCGATACTTAACTATTATGGGCAACCTATGATTTCACCTCTTGTTGGCTTTCTCAGGTTCTCACTTCCCTCCTCCTTACTAATGTGTCAAGAATAAATTATGGGCATAATTTAATCTCACGATTTAACAATGGCCTCTTATGACTTTCCATTTAACTTTATGTTAGCATAACCACAATGACGATTCCCTTATCTCCTTTCACTAATAATATGTAACGACCCGGTCCATTGTTACGAAGAACATGCATTATAATTGTTGTTATTGACTTGTCATAGGTTGGTTATTTTGTTATTGATGTGTTAGAGTTGATAGGCTTAAAATCTAATGGTGGTAGTGAGAGTTCAGTCATTTAGCCTTTAAAAATAGTCTTAAAATGGGAAAAGTCAACTAAGAGTTGACTTATTGGTAAATGACCTCGAAATGCGAATTTTATGGCTCGGATAGCTTCGTTAGGTGATTTGAGACTTAGGAGTGTGTTCAGAATAATTTTGTGATGTCCAGTGTAGAATTAGGTTTGAATTGGCGAAAGTTAGTTTTTGGTGATTTCCGATCGGCAATGGAAAATAGGCAATCGGGGTCGGAATGGAATTTTGACAGTTGGTACAGGTTTGTAATGTCATTTTGGATATGTCTGCAAAATTTCAGGTCAATCGGAGTTGTTTTGGATAGTTTCAGCATTGTTGGTGGATTTTAGAAATTTCAAAGTTCTTAGGCTTGAATCCGATGTAAATTTGGTGTTTGATGTTAGTTTTGGTGTTTTGAGAGTGCAACTAAGTTTGAATGATGTTATGGAATATGTTGGTAGTCTTGGTTGGGGTCCCGACTCGGGATTGATTTCGGTTGGTTAACGGGCATTTTTGGACTTAAAGAAAGAGCTGGTTTTCTGGTTTTCGGTGCAGCAGATTTTTACTCTCTGCGATCGCGTAAGGGGAGCCGCGATCGCGTAGTTCAATCGAGAGGGGCAACATTTTTTTACACTCTGCAATCGCATAAGTGTGCTCGCGATCGCAGAGGTCGAGCAAGTCAAGTATTGCGATCGCGTGGCCTTGCCTGCGATCGCGTAGGGTCATGACAGGCGCGTGGGGGTGAGGTCAAAGGGTCTTTGCAATCGCGTGCATCTGGTTGCGATCGCGTGAGGTTGATCTGCTGTGAACCGCGATCGCGTGGCTTTTTCCGCGATCACAGTGAAGAAATCACTAGGCAGTATTTAAATAAATCCTTCGCGGCTTAAACCCTTTTTACACCATTTTTGTACGAACAGAGAGCGTTGGGGGCGATTTTTGAAGAGTGAAATCAGTCTTGTTCATAGAGGTAAGTGTTTTGATCATTAAAACTCATTTATGGGCGATTATAGAACACAGTCTCAGCATTTAATTCATGAAAAATCAGTAGAAAAAGGTGAGTTTAGGGCTTGAGATTTTGAGACCTTTAAGGATTGATTTGAGGGGTCAAACAAATTCCGATTTTAGTGTTCTTTATATGTACGGACTCGTGAGATAATGAAGAAAAATTTTGTATAAAAATTTCTGAGTTTCGGGACGCGGGTCCGGGGGTCGAATTTTGACCAATTTCGGGTTTTTGAGCTAAATTTGATATTTTTCAATTGGAATTTATTACTTAAGAATAAATTGATGATAAAAATCTAAACTTGGTAGATTTGGAGTCTTCGGAAGTGGATTCGAGGGAATAGTTTCCGGACTAGTTTTTAGGTAAGTAACGTCTTTAAATCCTGTCCCGAGGGCATGAAACCCGGGACTATGCACCCTTTCACGGGTTTTGAAATGCAAGGGTTGAAACTTTGGAAATATCTTTCCTATTTAGGCGACTATTGAGTTGCTAAACCGAATTTTAAGCCTATGCTTAACTAGTATTATTTTAATTATGATATGATTTGGGCTATAAGCCATGTTTGGGGCCTAGTGTCGATCAGTTTACCCCTTGGGGGTTGCGTTTACTATATTTTCCTCACTGATATGCTTTGATTTTACACTCATTCTTTTACTGATAAATTTTTTTGACACTCAGAATATTGATACTATTTATTGAAAAATGAAATACTGTTTTGGTTCGAGAACCCAGTATGTTTATGGCCTAAGGGCAAATTGAGAGTGTCTGACTGAGTGAGGCTTTCAGAACTTATGAGAGAGTTGAGCACTGCATTTCACCCGCAGAGCGACGGGCAGTCGGAACGGACTATTCAGATTTTGGAGGATATGTTACAGGCTTGTGTGATTGATTTTGGTGGTTCATGGGACCAGTTTCTGCCATTAGCGGAGTTTGCATATAATAACAGCTACTAGTCCAGTATCAGATGGCCCCGTATGAGGCTTTATATGGTAGGAGGTGTAGATCTTCGGTTGTTTGGTTCGAGCCTGGTGAGGCTAAGTTATTGGGAACAAATTTGATTCAGGATGCGTTGGAGAAGGTGAAGTTGATTCAGGAGCGACTTCACACGGCGCAGTCTAGGTAGAAGAGTTATGCGGATCGGAAGGTTCGGGATGTGTCTTTTATGGAAGGTGATAAGGTACTGCTGAAGGTATCACCCATGAAGGGTGTTATGAGGTTCAGAAAGAGAGGAAAGCTAAGTCCACGGTTTATTGGTCATTTTGAGGTGCTTCAGAAGGTTGGAAAGGTGACTTATATACTTGCCTTGCCACCCAGTCTACGAGTGTTCATCCGGTATTTCATGTGTCGATGCTCAGAAAATATTTTGGTGACCCGTCTCATGTGTTAGACTTCAACACAGTTCAGCTCGAGGGAAATATGTCATATGAGGTTGAGCCAGTAGCTATTTTAGCTCGCGAGGTCAGAAAGTTGAGGTCTAAGGATATAGCATCAGTGAAGGTGCAGTGGAGAGGTCAACCAGTGGAGGAGGCTACTTGGGAGACTGAGTGGGAGATGCAGAGCAAATATCCCCATTTGTTTGAGACTCCAAGTATGTTTCTAAACCCGTTCGAGGACGAACGTTTGTTTAAGAGGGAAGAGTGAAACGACCCGGTCCGTCCCTATGAAGAACCTGCATTATAATTGTTGTTATTGACCTGTCATAGGTTGGTTATTCTGTTATTGATATGTTAGAGTTGATAGGCTTGAAATCGAATGGTGGTAGTGAGAGTTCAGTCATTTAGCCTTTAAAATAACCTTTAATGGGAAAAGTTAACTAAGAGTTGACTTATTGGTAAACGATCTCGAAATGTAGATTTTATGGCTCGGATAGTTTCGTTAGGTGATTTGGGACATAGGAGTGTGTTCAGAATGATTTTGTGATGTCCGGTTTAGAATTAGGCTTGAATTGGCGAAAGTTAGTTTTTGGTGATTTTTGGTCGGCAGTGGAAAATAGGATATCGGGGTCTGAATGGAATTCTGACAGTTGGAAAAAATTCGTAATATCATTTTGGATATGTCTGCAAAATTTCAGGTCAATCGGAGCTGTTTTGGATAGTTTCGACATCGTTGGTGGATTTTAGAAATTTCAAAGTTCTTAGGCTTGAATCCGATGTAAATTTGGTGTTTTGACGTTAGTTTTGGTGTTTTGAGAGTGAAACTAAGTTTGAATGATATTATGGGATATGTTGGTAGGCTTAATTGGGGTCCCGAGAGGCTCGGGATTGATTTCGGTTGGTTAACGGGCATTTTTAGACTTAAAGAAAGAGCTGATTTTCTAATTTTTGGTGCAGCAGATTTTTACTCTCTGCGATCACGTAGGGGGAGCCGCGATCGCGTAGTTCAATCGAGAGGGGCAGCATTTTTTTACACTCTGCAGTGTGCTCGCGATCGGAGAGGTCGAGCAGGTCAAGTATTGTGATCACGTGGCCTTGCCTGCGATCGCATAGGGCCATGACAGGCGCGTGGGGGTGAGGTCAAAGGGTCTTCGCGATCACGTGCATCTGGTTGCGATCGCGTGAGGTTGAGCTGCTGTGAACCGCGACCGCGTGGCTTTTGTCGCGATCGTAGTGAAGAAATCATTGGTCAGTAATTAAATAAACCCTCTGCGACTTAAACCCTTTTTACACCATTTTTGTACGGACAGAGAGCTTTGGCGGCGATTTTTGGAGAGGGAAATCAGTATTCTTCATAGAGGTAAATATTTTGATCATTAAAACTCATTTATAAGCGATTATAGAACACAGTCTCAGCATTTAATTTATGAAAAATCAGTAGAAAAAGGTGAGTTTAGGGCTTGAGATTTTGAGACCTTTAGGGATTGATTTGAGGGGTCAAACGAACTCCGATTTTAGCGTTCGTTATATGTACGCACTCGTGAGATGATGAAGAACAGTTTTGTATAAAAATTTCTGAGTTTTGGTATGGGGCCCGTGGGTCGGGTTTTTACCAATTTCGGGGTTTTGAGCTAAATTTGATATTTTTCAATTGGAATTTATTCCTTAAGCATAAATTGATTATAAAAATCTGAACTTGGTAGATTTGGAGCCTTCGGAAGTGGATTCGAGAGGCAAGCGTGTTGCGGAATAGTTTCCGGGCTAGTTTTGAGGTAAGTAATGTCTTTAAATCCTGTCCTGAGGGTATGAAACCCCGGACTATGCACCCTTTCACGGGTTTTGAAATGCAAATGTTGAAACTTTGGAAACATCTTTCCTATTTAGGCGACTATTGAGTTGCTAAACCGACTTTTAAGCCTATGCTTAACTAGTATTATTTTATTATGATATGATTTGGGTTGTAAGCTATGTTTGGGACCTAGTGCCAATCTGTTACCCTTTGGGGATTGCGTTTACTATATTTTCCTCACTGATATGCTATGATCTTACACTCAGTCTTTTCCTGATAAATTATTTTGACACTCAGAGTATTTTGATACTATTTATTGAAAAATGAAATACTGTTTTGGGTCGAGAACCAGGTATGTTTATGGCCTAAGAGAAAATTGAGAGTGTCTGACTGAGTGAGGCTTTCAGGCCTTAGGAGAGAGGTGAGGAGGCTTTCAGGCCTCAGGAGTGTGGTGAGGAGGATTTCAGGCCTCAGGAGAGTGGTGAGAAGGCTTTCAAGCCTTATGTTATTATTGCGGTTGGGCTGTAGGAGACCCTCCGGAGTCTGTACACACCCCCAGTGAGCGCCGGTACCGATTGAGTAATGATTGCCCGCGGGGCTGATACTGAATGATTGAGAGAATTCCTGAGGGCAGCTGTTACAAGAGATTATTTTGGCCCGAGGGGCAGATTTATGATGATTTTACTAAGTTTCGAACTATGATTTACTTCGTTTTCAAACTGATTTTTACTGAGAATTTTACTGAGATATACTGATATTGCACTTGTTTTCAAAGGATTTCTGGAAACTGATTTCGAACTTATTATTTGATAAATACTACATGGTAACTTGGTGTTTTACTGGTTTTGTGAAATCGTGTATCTGTACTGTGTGTTCTAAAATTCTCAGACTGCGATTTATTTTCATTACTACTGAGTTGGCGTACTCATCATTACTCCTTGTGCCTCTGTACATAGATTCAGGTGACGGTCTGGAGCAGTAGCTGTCCTTGCTCGTAGTCGCAGGTTAACGGGAGTTCGAGGTAGCTTCCCAGCGTCCACAGCTTCTCCACTTCCCTTCCTTATTATGTTTTTAGCATTTGATTCAGAGACATATATTATAGTTTAGTAGAGTTAGATTTATCTATTCTTAGATGCTCATGACTACTGACTCCAGTTCTGGGAGGTTTTGTTTTGGTTTGTTAGACTATGATTGGGATGCTAAGACGTAATTATATTACTCTATGTTATGGTTGCATGCTTATTATTAAATTGTGAACTGTCTATAATTGAACAAAAATGTAGTAATGTGACGGTCGGCTAGCCTAGTTCCCCGATAGGCGCCATCACGGTTGGTTAGGAGTTGGGATCGTGACATAATATTACCCACAAAAACTGCAACGGATAGGAAGGATAATTAGTTTTGTGGGCAGAAAAACTAATTAGTAGCTAAGGGTAATTAGTTTAGATTTTGTAGGTAAAGCTATAAAACTCTAAAACCCAATAAAAATTTCAACTAGGTATACAAAAAAGCAAATTTTCAACTCAAAACGCAAATATTTGCTAAGTTTGAGCTGCAAAAAGACAATATAAAAAAACCTCGATATAATTCAACTGAGCATTATATAAGCTACTAAATTCTGAGCTCAAATATATCAATCTTTTTCTTTCAATAATTATTGTTATTTCCTAAGCAGTAAACGTACATATCTAACTCACAAATAACTTCAAGCGAGCTAGAAACAGGAGAGAGAAAAGGTTTGTGTAATGTTGTATGTTCATCTTTACGTATCGTGATCCAAAATTTACATGTCATGATAACATCTATTTTAATATTAGGCAGGCTGATAACCTCAATAAAATACTATAATCTTTTAAGTTTGAAAATATAATATTTGAATTCAATAGAAAATCCCACAAATACTGATATAAATGCACTCCCAAAATCTGGTGTCACTGAGTACATGAGCATCTAAATGATAACATAGTCTGACTGATAAAACACTATCTGGAAATATAATTTAGTATAAATAACTGAAAGGAAAGAGAGTCAAGGTCTGCGAAAGTCAAGCAGCTACCTTGATAGTCTCCAACGATAAAACTCTAAAATCTAGCAGCCGCCGTATCCGGAAGTACCTGAATCTGCACACGAAGTGCAGAGTGTAGAATGAGTACAACTAACCCCATGTACTTAATAAGTAACAAGACTAACCTTTGGGCTGAAAGTAGTGATGAGCTCAACAAGTACAGTCCAATACAGAAATAATGGTACAAAAATGTAGGCATATTTTCAAGTTCAACAGATAAATTCAATACAAGTAAAATAGATCAATTATGCATGATACGAGGATTATGGCATCTCTATATCTACATGTCAAAATACATGTTGTATGTGATGTACCACAATGAAAACCTCGTGTACTCACGCTCTCAGAATACTCAATCACTAGTATTGTATATGGACAATCAGCCCAAGGAAGATCTATCCCCAAATATATATAATTATGCAAGATCCATGATAGGAAAAATTCATCCCAAAAATATAAATAACTCGGGCAAGATCCATGCCCAGGGAAGATTCATCCCTCAATATAAATGCTTCGGGCAAGATCCATGCCTAAGGAAGATCCATCCCTCAATATAAAATCAATCGCGCTCACGCATAATAGCCTGATCCAGGCATAAATAAATAAATACATGTTGTTGCGTGCAACCCGATCCCATAAATATCTCTCACAATCTCCAATCTCTCGGGCTCACAATGACATGAAAATCAACCTGACATAATGAAATGATGTATCAATGAATGACAACAGAGACTGAGATATGATATGCAAATAATAGATGTGACTGAGTACAAAACTGTATATTTAAACAAGTAATTCATTAGAAATAAGACCTCCGTGGATCCCAAGAATATCAGCACGTGGCCTAAACATGATCTTTAACACGAGTCTCAACTCAATTTCCTCTAACACATGAAGAATATGTGGATAATAACATGATTATTTGATTATGCAACTCCACGGAATATATTAAGTCGCAATTTCTATGGCGCACGCCCACACGCCCGTCACCTAGCATGTGCATCTCCCCCATACGATTCACATAATATGTAATTCAGGAATTTATACGCTCAGAACCAAGTTTAGAAGTGTTACTTACCTCGAATCGTGAAATTTCTCTACTTCAATATGCCCTTGCCTCGTGAATCGGCCTCCAAACGCCTCGAATCTAGTCACAATTAATTTGATACAGTCAACACGGATTATAAGAATCAATTCCATATGAAAATACTAAATTTCCCAAAAATCTGAAATTCAACTAAAAATTAACAGTAGGGCCCACGTCTCGAATTCCGACAAAAATTACATAACATGAATGCTCATTCAACCACGAGTCCAACCATACCAAATTTATCAAATTATGACATTAACTCGACCCTCAAACCTTCAATTTAACCTTAAGGGTTTTCATAATTTTTTCCAACTTAAAACACTAATTAAATGCTAAAACTAATAATGGATTCGGGTAATTTTACCAAAATTAAGTTAAGAACTCTTACCCCGATGTTTTCCCTTGAAAGTCGCTCGAAAATCGCCTCTCCCCGAGCTCTAAATCGTCAAAAATGAAAAATGAGACGAAATAACTTAAATTATGTTGCCCAGTCATGTACTCTATGCGATCGTTGACCAACTCCCGCGATCGCGAAGAACAAAACAGTCCGCCCCTCAAAAATGGCCTTCGTGATAGCAGAAATGATCACGCCACCGCGAAGCAATGCCCCTCAAACCTACGGGATCGCGACCATCTCCACGCGATCGCGAAGAACAAATGCGTGACCTCCAACTTCTGCTCCAATTCCTCCTTGCGAACGCGGCAATGCTCACGAGTTCGCGATACACTGTCTAACCAAACCTACGCGATCGTACTACCCCTCGCAAATGCATAGCGCAAAATCACCACTGCCCAAACAAGCCTACAGAAAACTAACAAAATCCAACTTCTACTTTCGATGTCGAAACCTCAAATCAAGTCCGATTGACATCAAATTTTGCACACAAGTCATAAATGACATAACTTATTCCAGTTTCTAGAATCAAATTCCGACCCCGATATAAAAAAGTCAACTCCCGGTCAAACTTCCAAACTTCCAATTTCCTATTTTCGCCATTTCAAGTCTAATTTAACCACAAACTTCCAAATAATTATTCGAACACACGCCTAAGTTCAAAATCACCATACAGAGCTATTGGAATCATCAAAACTCTATTCCTGTATCGTTTACACATGAATCAACATCCGGTCAACCTTTTCAACTTAAGTTTTCATCCTTGAGACTAAGTGTCCCAATTCATTCCGAAACCTCATCAGACCCGAACCAACTACCCCGGTAACTCACATAACAACTGTAAAGCACAAAATGAGCAGTAAATGTAAAAACATAGTTGTAATACTCAAAACGACCAGCTGGGTCGTTACATTATGATATATTTACAACAATATACTATAAACTAAAAATAAATTTCATATAAGTAATTATACATGATATAATTTATTTACAATATCTATAACTTCATATATCATTCTTACCCAAGTAAATACAACTACAACATCATACAACTTAAATACAATTTTCATATAAATTTATACAATATGTCTTTTGTCATGTATTATGTATATAATTTGTATATATTTTGTAGGTGGGGGTGCTCTTCTTCTTCTCTGAAATTCCAATCGATACTTCCTCTCTTAAAATAATTTTGATACATATCAATGACTTTATGTAAAAAGATAATATTTATAACTTAAATACAATATTCGTACAATGAGTCATACATTATACAACTATTTTTTAACTTTCATACAACATTCAAATAAAAATATATATAATTACAATATGAAATTCAGCCAAAATCAATCTAATCTTTATCAAACACCCTCAAAATTGAGATATAAACTCCAGAAATTATTCTCAATTATTTGCAACACTTAATCCAAACAAAACAATTATTTTTGAAAACACAAATTCGAATTCAAAGCTTTGAATTTTTTAATGGCTGTCAATGGTGGAGAACCAAACACCTTCAATATTTATTGATTAACAATTTCAATTCAAACACCAATTGTGCAACATGAAAGGAAATTGTTGAAAAAAGGAGAGGATAAAAAGCAGAGCAAAACGAAGGAAGAAAATTGGGAAAAGAACAGAGAAGGATATGAGAGAGAGAGAGAGAGAGAGAGAGAGAAAGAGTGCAGGGATGAGAAATAAATAAATCCCTATTCAATCCCTAATATAAAATGATACTCATTAATACTAATTGTATATAATTAATAAATTATACGTGTCCATGTAATTAAGTTAAAACTTAATTAGGGAGGGTAATAAAGTTTCATGTGTAGTATAGGAAGGTAACAATCCCAATTTTTAAGGTCAAACGCCCCATACATAGAGAAAAAGGTTAATGTGTCATCTTTAAATTTAGAAGAATTAATCTGAGTAGCCATCTATCTAATCGCTTATATTAAAAATAGCTGGTGAGTGTATAACTTATGATTAATCGATATATAATATTTGTATAACCATGTATAATCTATGTAAACTGGTTAGAAAGTAAATAGTGAATCTAGTCGGCTATTTGTGTAAGGATTCCTCAAATTAAGTAAATTAGGCCCAACTATGAACCGGTTCATAAATCATCTAGCAAGTCCACATTCAACTCCTCTCACTCTATCTCCTACTTACGGTTGAGCCTTCATTTCTCCTTTCATCCCACAAAAAAAAAGGCCATTTCTGCAAAATGTTAAACTGCTTACACCCTGTGTGGAAGAACCCCATAACACTAGCTTCTTCTGCTTCTCCATTTTTTCACTGTTTCCAAACATGTCCCAATTTGAGAAATACTACCAAACAACTCAATTACTGTGGTAAAAGTAAAAGACTTTACAGTAAAAGAAGAACAAGAATTGTGAAATGTGGATTTTTACCAGTTGATCCATGGGCACCAAATGTTGATTCACAAAGCATAGCTTCACAGCTTTTTGCTTTTTCACTTTTCCCTTATATTGGTTTTTTGTACTTCATTACCAAATCCAAGACTGCCCCTAAACTTACACTTTTTGGGTTCTATTTCTTGCTTGCTTTTGTAGGGGCCACTAGTGAGTAACATCCTTATTTTGATTTTTACATGCTGTTTTTCTTGTTATGTTGTTTAGATTATTCATCATAATTTGATTGTTCTTTTTTTTGATTGATGATCAGTAACATCCTTGTATTCAGGGAAAATGTTTAAATTTACCACTTAAAAAAGACAGCCCTATGCAAAAAGTTTCCTGTATTCATGCAGGATCTGGGAAAGAGCCTGCGTTCACGTAAGTGTGGTGAAGATAGCATACCCTAATGCAAGCATTAGTGACTGTTTTCACGGCTTGAACCCGTGACCTGTAGGTCAAATGGAGGCAACTTTACTATTGCTCTAAGGCTCCCCTTCGAAATTTACCACTAAATATCTTTATTTTACCCTAAGTTATATTTTGGGGTCACTAAGCAGATAGAGAATAGTTGGATATGTTAATTGCTATTTTATTGATTATGAATCACTGTGAGACAGAATTTAGAATTTGCTGTAATTGATTCGATTAGGTTGTCTTAACAGTTGTTGTTACTGCTCTCTTGCGAATCAAAGGAGCCGGCGATGAAGGAACGAAAAGTTAATCACCATGTGTAATTTGGTTAATGTGGCAGCACAGAAGAAAGTAATTAGCTGTCAAATTGAAGGGGAAGTTCTATAGAGTAATAATGATTTTACCTTCTGCTAGGAATAACTGAAATAATCAGATGTTAGAGGTCTTGGAGACATATCAGCTCTTAGGTTGAGTTGTTACGGAATAGTTTTTGTTGGAAACTGGTTTTTTTAAGGCTTAGCCTAAACGAACATAAGAGAGAGAGAAAGAGAAAGAGAGAGAGAGAGATTAAGCTTAATAATAAAGTAAAGGAAATCGGCATGCTCTTCTCTCCTTTCTCTATTGTACCATGGAAACCACTTTATAGTAGCGACACGGATTCATCACAACTTATGACTTCGCCAATGGGGCAAACAAAGGCTAACCTGTTCTGCTATGACTGGCAAGAATCGGTAGGTTCTTTCGGTGCGCTTTGGTCCTTCTTACCTAAAACTAGTTCTTACTCTCAATTTACCATAATCAACCAGAAAGCTTGTGTCTTTACAATATCTCAAGGGAGAAAAGCTTTCACATCAATCTTATTTGTCGTTCTTGTCATTTTCTTTTACAGCTAAACAGTAGTATAAAGTTATAATTCTAACCATTGTTTCATCTCTTATTTTTTCTTGTATGTTAGTTTCAAAGAATATTCTTTATGTGCACTTAGGGTGGTTCGGAGTTATAAAAGCATCAAGTATGGATGCAGATGCCTTCTCTGGCTTTCTGTCTGGATTTAATTATTCTACTAGGTTCAAATCTGACGAGAGCAATCATTGAAATATTTTCCCTTTGTAGGTAGTTTGTTCTTTGTGCTTGAATAGTTCGTCGTTAATGACTGCTATTACGCATTTCAGGACGCTTTAACTATAGTTGGAAATCTTTCATCACTATCCTCTTTTTATTGCTTCTAGAGCATTGCTTTCAATAGGTCGAAAGTAGTGTGTAAATTTTGTCCCTCATATCTCTCTCTTGATGTTTTTACATATTTACCTCGCATTCTTCTTCAAAAATTTACTTCTCTATGCTAGCAATATCATTGTAACTCCATTTTATTTGTACTGACCTTGTGGTTCCTTCTTTTTCACCTCGTTCGTGCAGTTCCAGCAGGAATTTATGGTAACTTCCTCTCTCAGCAAAGATTCTATTTAATTGTACAAACCAAACTTAAACTTGTGATTCTAATTGATTAAACTTTGTGACAGCGAAAGTGCATTATGGAACTTCTCTATCGAACGTGGATTGGTTGCACGGAGGAGCTGAGTCACTGCTCACTTTAACCAACTTATTCATTGTGTTGGGTCTAAGAGAAGCTATTAGAAAAGCCGGGAATCCTGAAGAAGGCAAAACCAGTGATGTCTCCAGAATTAAAGAGGAAAAGAAGTCATCTTTCTAGTACCTATCCTCCTTTGTTGTTTGTAGACATCAGTATATCAGCGGTTCAAAGAAAAATATTGTTTTTTCTTTGCCCATCTGGTTTTGCTAGGTATATGCTATAACTGACGTGATGCCCCGGACCCTCTGGTCAAAATTGTATCTTCACCTCAAGCATAGTTGCATCCGATCTTGATGCATCATCAGAGAAATTTACGGCATAACACAGACGTTGAAGAACTCAGATAATCAGCATCTTCTCTGGCTCTCGTGTTTTTGTTGATGGTTCAAGTTGTTCTTAAACTATTTTACTTATTTAATCTGTTGGAATTTATTGTTGGGTCCTCCTGATGATAACTGAAATACAATGCTCCGACAAATTCATGTAAATGGTGTGCTCCTGTTGAAAGGTGAAATGCTACTCCCTCCGTTTCAATTTATGTGTCTTACTTTCCTTTTAGTCTGTTTCAAAAGGAATGCCTCTTTCTGTATTTAGTAACTCTTTAACTCCAACATTCCACATGGCATATTTAAGATCACAAGATTCAAAGACATTTTGGTACATTACACACATCTTTAATTTACCAAAAGACTCAACCGTGTTTCTTACTTTTCTTAAACTTCGTGCCTAATCAAACTAAGACACATAAAATGAAACGGAGGGAGTAATAGTTTTACTTATACCTATACTACGTTAGTCGTTATGATCTTTGTTGTCTATGAATCTATGGATTTTCTTGTGACTTCTTCCGGAGTAAGTATAATGTCGGAGGCTTTACAACCCCCTAAACAACTTCCTGCTTGCTGCAATTGAACGATAAAGAGTGCTAAGAATATTGTCTGTTTGCAACAGCCTAAGGGCTTGTGGCATCTTAGTGTCTGCAAATTTTAGATACGCTTTGTGTTTTCCCCAATTGTTCTCTGTCTACTTATGATAGTAAGCAAATGTGAATAGCGCAAAGGTGAATAGCCGAGCTTTCTGTAGTTTGATAGAATTCATGAATGTTCAATAGCCTTTTGAAAGAATATGCTTGAATTTCACTCAGCAGCTTGATGTCAGATTACAGGAAGTTCAGTAGACTATTGTATACAGCTAGTTTCTATTCAATGGCTGGTTTTGTTGCTAATTTTTGCAAAGCCTGTCTACTAATTATTAAAGGAGGGATCATCTACTTCTATAAAGTATTTCGGCGATAACAATTAACATCCACACTGTTCATCTTTATTGTTCTTTTTAAGTGCATTAGCTTGTGTTTCATGAGAAAAATCTGGGGTTATCAAATGGGAAATTTGGATCTAGCTCAAAATGGTCTAGTGAAAACTCGCCACCCACAATTGGAGAACTTGTTGAGGAAGTGTTGGCTGAGAATATATCAGTGAGGCCTGATTCTGAATGGTGCATGTTATGAACCATTCCAAAACCATTCATCTGACAGCTGCTTGAGATTGAGAAGTAGTTTGATTCAGGGGTTGTAGGAGAGACAAAAGACTGTGAATAGCCGCCACCTATCATCAGATTTTCAACATGGGGAATCTGGAAATGTCGATTTTCATCTGTCAAACCAGAGAATGATGGAGGAAAGGAGAAAGAACATGCTGCTGTCTCATTCTTGTCCAAATCATCAGTATCGACTCTCAGGTTTGCTCTCAAGTTCATGAGTACTTCATTTGAATGTTGCCCTGCTTGATAGTTGGCTTGTTTCTTGAATTCTTGGTTTTCTGGTGATCTCGGTTGTAGTGCAGAATTACTAGCTTGGTGACAAGTATGAGAACCTTTGTATGTGATCTCAAATACAGTAGGATCATCATCTGACCTTTGCACTTGTTTCGTCGTCCAACAATTTTGCATGTGACGATATGTGCATCTGTAGTAACTTCTGCAAAACATATGTAAAGTTGGTATCAGAACATAGGCCCGAGAATTCCTAGAAAAGTATACTGTTGATTTCTTAATTATATACTCAGAGTCTAGGATTTAAATTCTATGAGTTCAGCCTTTTAAGTTTCTTTCCATTGAGCTTATTATATTTTTAAAGGTTCATATCAATAATTTGTTGCAATTTTAGTTGATTTTTACATATAAATTTCGGAAGTTATGGGTTTAGTGGAACCCGGTGTCAGAAGGCCAGATCCGCGTCTCTATGTACTAATAGAGCATGATAAAAAGGGGATAAGAACTTTTGATATTTGAAGTTGAAAGGTAGATATAAGCTGCTTATAATTGGTGCATTTTATATTTTGAACTTGAGAAGAAATTGACTTATTACCTAGGATATTTAGCTCCGAGAATGTCTTTCTGACCATACTTTCTCCAGCTATATCCATCATCAGTAGGACCTTCAAATCCAGTCTCTGCACTGACTTTGACTTGTTCAGTCCATGTAGGCTGTGACTTTCTGCAACATACATCAAGAACCAGGTTAAGTTGACCTATTCGCCGTTTCATTTTAAATGACAGTGATTGACTGGACACGGATTTTAAAAAAGAGAGAAACTTTTGAGCACATATCCAAAGTACCCTTAAAACTTGTCAAATTTAAACGTGTCTTGACATTTCCAAGGGTAGAGCTAGCCTTTGCGGTTTCGGGTTCCGCCGAACTCAGTAGCTTTGGTTAAAAACATGTATTTATATTAAGAAATCCATTGAATATGTAGTTTAAAAGGACTAGAATTTCGAACCCAACTTCAAAACTTCACCTCTGGTTACATTTCTATGGCTATAAGAGCATGTTCTTACGAGAAAAAGTGAAGTGTTATGTTAAAGTGTTTCTAAATATAGAAAAATGTCATTTTTCGAACGGAATTTGATCTACCTCTTCTTTGAGACATTTATGAGCTCCTGATGATCTTTGAAACTCCTTTTCTTGTCCTCACTCCTAGGACTTCCATCAACTGAAACCGAAGATTCGATTGCACCACATGTTTGTACCACAGGCTGGGGAGATTGGACAGCTGATCCACTGCATTTGAGAATTAACAGTGATTGCTCAATAGAAGAAAGAATCTTCTGCAGAAGCAATTCTTGATTTTCAGAAGTAGAAGCCATTGAACTCAAGTAAGCTCTAAGTTGCTTAGTGTGTTCAATACCTTGAGTTAGCTCATTCATAAGTGTGTTGTATTCCCAATTGAAAGCACAATCCATTTTAAAAGAAGGAATTGGAAAGGAGAATGGAGAGCTATTATGTAGCCTAGAAAGACGCACGCGGCCCCAAGTTTCGTAACAACAGCTTAGCTTAGTAGCTTAACTCTTTCTACTGACGTGGCGTGTTGAGTTTCTTAGTAAGTGTAGTCGAACTTGAAGGGTTACAGGAAATTTAGACACGATGTGAACCTACTTATGAGTGGGAATGTCATTGACAAGCAAATTACTCAGGGAAAACGATCGAACACAATCTTGAAATATGGAAAAAAAGCTTGTCTTTTTTGTGAGATTTAGAAATTTAAAAAGATTTTTGAAATTTGAAGGAGAAGTTAGGGTGCATGAGATGATGGTTTTTTAAGAGTTTTGTGGTAATGAAAACAAGAAGATAGAAACATTTGAATTTAAAAGGGAAGGATTTATAGTGTAAAATAATGAGAAGTGAACAAAAAGGCATGTGGAAAAAAAGGGAGAGTTGACTGCTAAAAACGAGTTTTTCTACGTGGAATGGTCGTTGGTCAAATAAGAAAGTCCAAATGTTAAGAGTGCTGACCAATTCAAACCAACAGTACGTATTAGTTCTCTTCCACTTATCTCAAACGAGTATAGACTATACTTTGGAAAATCAAAGTATAAAGTAAATATTCGAAGAAGTCTATTCACAATTTGAATCAGTAACGTTACAAATTTAAATTCACGTCAAATAAAGTTCCTACAGATTATTGAAATTATACTTATATCAGTGTTTTAATAGGACGACATAAGGCACAGTTTATCTATCCCAAGGCGAGAAAGCTCCACAATTTTTAATATTTCTATAAAGTATCTTAAAATAGTACAAGATTCATCTTAACTATGTAGGTATTTTGTATATAATAATACCTTAATATCACCAATTTTTTAGTTACGGAACAACATAAAAATGAATTAATCGAGCTAGTAAATTTTTGATAGCAGATGTGTATATATAAAAGGTATTATATACGAATAAATACGATAGGTATTTGTACATGTGGAATAAATACGAATCAAACCTCTCTCTCTTACGACATTAGCACGATGCATTCCTTGCGTAACGCTGTGAATCTAGAAACAGAGAAAAGTCCATTATATTGGCTGACCAATTCAAACCTTCATTTTAGTCTATGATTTGGCCATTGTGACATTAGTGATTGAGAAAGTTAAATATTTCGTATGTTATAATCAACGTCATCTACAGGAATTCGGGATACCGAATTCGAATTATCTAAAATTTAAGTGCCATAAAAGATGACCTAATAAATCATAGTCATGATTTCAGTAGGACCGTTCCTTATTTATTTAGCATTTTAAGGCCAAAAAATTGGAATGCGGCCCGATTTTCAAAAATTTTCGTGTGCATAGTCCACGCCATCTGCATGAATTCGGGCAATCAAATGCGAATTGCTCATATTTTATGGGGCCATAAAAAATGACTTAATGAGCAATAGTCATGACTTCGGCATGGACATTTCTCTTTTTGGAATTTTAAGGTCAAAAAACTAGAATTCAAGTGGATTTTCAATTTTTCTGTGCTATAATCCATGCCAACTACAGGAATTCGGACTGCCGGATTCAAATCGCCTAAAATTTTACGGGGTCATAAAAAATGACTTAATGAACAATAGTCATGGCTTCGGCATGATCGTTCCTCGTTTTTTGGTATTTTAGGGCAAAAAGCTGCAATTCGGGCTGTTGCAAATTTTCGTGTGATAGTCCACGCCAACGGCATGAATTCGGACTACCGGATTCGAATCTCCTAAATTTTTATGGGGCCAAAAAAATGACCTAATGAACAATAGTCATGGCTTCGGCATGACCATTCCTCGTTTTTGGCATTTTAGGGCAAAAAAATTGAAATTCGGGCCAATTTTTAATTTTTTTATGTGCTATAGTCCACGCTATCTGCATGAATCCGGATTACCGAATCTAAATCGCCTAAAATTTTGTGGGGCCATATCAGCATGATCGTTCCTCGATTTAGGTCATTTTAGGGCCAAACGACTGGAATTCAGGTCGATTTTCAAATTTTCGTGTGCTATAATAGTCTATGTCACCTGCATGAATTCAGGCTACCGAATTCGAATCGCTTAAAATTTTGCGCGTCCATAAAAAATAACTTAATGAACAATATTCATGGTTTCGGCACGACCATTCCTCGTTTTTGAGCATTTTAGGGCAAAACAACTGGAATTGGGGTCGATTTTTAAATTTTTGTGTGCTATAGTCCATGCCATCTGGCAGATGGTCCGGGCTACAGGATCAAAATTGCCTAAAACATTGCACGGCCATAAAAAATTATCTAATTTGAGTCGGTTTCTAATTTTTTGTGTGGTATAGTACATGCCATTTGCATGAATCCTGGCTAAGGGATCCGAATCGTCAAAATTTTTATGGGTTGACTTCGGCATGATTGTTCCTTTTTTTTGGCATTTAGGGAAAAAAACTAAAATTTGGATCGATTTTCAAATTTTTATATGTTGTAGTCCATGTCATATGCATGAATTCGGGATACCAGATCCAAATTGCCTAAAATTATGCGGGCCAAAAAACCTAATGAACAATAGTCATAGATTTGGCATGACCGTTTCACTTTTTAGGTATTATCGGACAAATAAAAGGAATTCAGGCTGATATTTAAATTTTCATGGGCTATAATAGTCCATACCATTTAAATCTAGATTATTGCATCTGAATCGAATAAAATTTTGCGAGGCCATAAAATTTTTTTAATGAACAATATCCATAGCTTCAGCATGACCGTTTCTCGTTCTTTGGCATTTTAGGGTCAAAAGGTTGAAATTCGGGACGATTTTCAAATTTTTGTGTGCTATAATCCACAACATTTGCATGAATCCGAGCTACCGAGTCCGAATCACCTAAACTTTTCGGAGTATTATCACTTTTAGCCCGCGCCAGAAACTATTTACATATGATAGCCGAAAAAGTGTATAAAATATATATAACTTTTGTATATAACATACAGAATATATATATATATATATATATACAAAAATTATACATATTTTATACACCTTTTCGGCTATTATTTTTACAGTGGCTATACAATATCATTTTTCCAAAATTTTACGGGGCAAAAAGAATAACCTAAAGAAAAATAGTCATGGCTTCGGCATGATCGTTCCTCATGTTTTGGTACTTTAGGGCCAAAAAATAGAATTCAGGTCGATTTCCAAATTTTCGTGCACTATAGTCTATGCCATCTGCACGAATCTGGCCTTGGATCCGAATCGCCTAAATTTAGCAGGTCCATAACAAATGATCTAGTGAACAATAGTAATGGTTTCGGCATGACCGTTCCTCGTTTTTAGCATTTTAGGGCAAAAAAATTGGAATTCAAACCAATTTTTAAATTTTCATGTGTAGTCTACGTCATCTATAAGAATCTGGGCTACCGAATTTGAATCGCCTAGAATTTTTTGGGGCTATAAAAAATGACCTAATGAATGATAGTTATGGCTTCAGCATAACCGTTCCACATTTTTTGACATTTTAGGGCAAAATACAGTAATTCAGGCCGATTTTTAAATTATTGTATGCTATAGTCCATTCTATCTGCATGAATTTGGGCTACCGAATCCGAATCACCTAAAAGTATACGGGGCAATAAAAAATGACTTAGTGAACGATATTCACGGCTTCAGCATGATCGTTCCTCGTTTTTTTGGCATTTTAGGGCCAAAAATGGAATTCGAGCAAATTTCTAAATTGTTCGTATGCTATAGTCCACTCCATTTACACGAATCCGGGCTACTGGATTCGAATCGCCTACTAATTTATGGGGCCATAAAAATGACCTAATGAACACAATAGTCATGGATTCGGCATGACCGTTCCTCATTTTTGGCATTTAGGGCCAAAAAATTGGAATTCAAACTGATTTCAGAATTTTTATATGCTATAGTCCACGCTATCTGCATGAACAGGGCTACCAAATCCGAATTGCCTACAATTTTGTGGGTCTATCAAAAATGACCTAATGAACAATAGTCATGGCTTCTGCATGACTATTCCTGATATTTTGGCATTTTAGGGCCAAAATTATGGAATTCGAGCCAACTTCCAATTTTTTTTTATGCTACAGCCCATGCCATCTACATGAATCCGGGCTACCGGATCCGAATCGCCTAAAAATTTTCGGGGCCATGAAAAAAATCTAATGAACAATAGTCAAGGCTTTGGCATGTTCATTCCTCATTTTTTAGCATTTCAGGGCCAAAAAAGTAGAATTCAAGCTAATTTCCAAATTTTCGTGTGCATAATCCACGCCATCTGCATGAATCTGGTTTACCGAATCTGAATCACCTAATTTTTTTGGGGCCATCCAAAATGACCTGATAAACAATAGTCTTGGCTTCGGAATGACCGTTCCTCATTTTTTGGCATTTTAGGGCCAAAAAACCGAAATTCGGGCCGATTTCTAAATTTTTTGTGTGTTATAGCCCACGCCATCTGCATGAATTCGGGCTATCGGGTCTAAATCGCCTAAAATTTTGCGAGATCATAAAAAAATGACTTAATGAACATAGTCATGACTGTTTCTCATTTTTTAGTATTTTAGGGCCAAAAGACCTTAGGTCGTTTTGATTGTCCAATAAAATTTTAGGTGATCCGGGTCAGGTTGCTCGGCCCCATGCATAGGGCATGCGTTATAGCCGTTACACGGTGCCTTCCTGATATTCCTTGGAAGGGCGACGTAAGGCTAAGCAACTGACGTCAGTGCAGTTGCTGTCCTCCAACCGAGGTCCCCTCCGTATGCTAGACAAGATTGTCAGTGTCGTACGGCATAACCAATATCAAGAATAATTGAGAGAACATAAATGAGAATTGAAAGAAATCTTGATTGCATTAACAAACACTATTACAGAAAGGTAACGCGGTGTTAAGGGAGAGAGATACGAGTACAGAGAATTGTTTTCTCGCTAGAAAGTTTTGAATGCTTGATCCGCTCTAATAATGCTTAAAAAAAAAACCAAAGTTACAAGACTAGACCAAAATAAGCTAGAGAACCATAATGGAAATACATGAAATAAAACTACTCTATATTTACAATGAAAAGGACTTAGTTTTCTATAAGGTAGAAACAAGTCCGTTGTCAGCAACCTTGTCTTTGGCATGATGATCTGCGCGTGCGACGTTGTCTACGCGTGCAACACTATTGGCAGCTTCCTGCGACTGGGCGCTGGCGAGGGATACCAGTGGGGCGACAAAGGCACATGCACGCTTGTTACTTGGCGCAGCCAAGACCACAGGGCCGTCCGTGGCGCTAGGCATTGAGAGGCTTTTCAGGACGCCACAGGGCACGTCTAAGGGGTGATGGGGAATGACTGGAAAGCCGCCCATGACATCCCCGCCCACCTGAGTTGGCGACGTCTTCGATGCATTACTTGCAAGATAATATTCAATTAGGCTCTTGTAGGCTTTGAGGTTTGTTCCCCTCTCCCAAGTATTCTCCTTTGCATTACAACCTTGTCATTTCACCAAAAACCCTTGGTGATCCTTCCTTGAGGCGTGAACCACCCGATCATCAAGTATAACTTCATCACGCCTTTTACAGGTTGAATTGGTGCCCCGAATACTGGGTATTGTGAGTTGGATCCGTGAAAGGTCCTCCGTGTCTTCCCGAAAAGGTTTCAGAAGGCTGACATGGAAGACGAGATGGATTTTCCACCAAGCTGGGGTATCCACCCGGTATGCAAATTTCCCAATGCGCTTATCAATGGAAAAGGGTCCAATGTATTTTTGCAATAGGCGAGGGTCATGGAACCCTGCAAACAAGTACCACTTTGGAATTTTGACCATCACTTTGTCTCCTACTTGGTATTCAATAAAGCGACGATTTTGATCGTCATGCCTCGTCATCCGCTTTTGGGCTTTGACCAGATAGCTCCACACTATCTCCAAATTTTGCTTCCATTCTTTTGAGAAGCTAGTAGCTCGAGGAGATTTTGGCATGTTTGGTGCATTCACAGTGTGTGGGAGTAGCGGTTGTTGCCCGGTAACAGTTTCAAATGCGCTTTTGTTTGTACTAGAGCTCTTTTGTGAATTGAAACACAGTTGAGCAGCATCCGGAAGCTTCACCCAATTCTTCTGCGATCATGTTACAAAGTGGCGGAGATATTCCTCAAACATACCATTGAACTGCTCCGCCTGGCCATCATATTGCGGATGAAAACTTGAGTTGTGACTCAATTTTGACCCGAGTCACTTAAATAGTTGGGTCCAAAAGTTGCTAGTGAAGTGTGATTCGTGATCACTAACAATGTCTTTGGGCAGGCCTCAATATTTTACGACATGAAATAAGAAAAGTCGAATTGTATCTTCTGCTGATATGTATTGTGGTGCTGCAATAAAGGTAGCATAATTGGAAAACTGATCCAGCACAACCAAGATAGTTGGGAGATCTCTGAACTTGGGAAATTCGGTGATAAAATCCAGGGAAACACTTTCCTAAGGTCTCTTTAGGACAACAAGTGGTTCCAAGAGTCCCGTTTGTGTCAAGCGGTCTAACTTGTCCTTCTGGCATACTAGAAAAGTCCTCACATACTGAGCAATGTCATCGGCCATTTGAGACCAATAATATGCACGATGAAGTAATACCATGGTGCGTTCTTCACCGGGATGGACGACCCGCAGAGTATCGTGAAATTCCTCCAAAAGAGTCCTTCTCAGATCTCCTCCTTTAAGAACATAAAGTCGATTTCCTTTCACTTTCAGGAAACCATCTTCCATGTAGAACTTGCGAGTCTTGCCATGTCCTACCAGATCAACCAAATACTGAGCAGCAGGATCCTTGATGAGTAGATCATATATCTGGTCTTTTATGGTGGTGGCTACTTCGCTCCCCCTTAAGGTGGCGAGTAGGCACACTGATGCTAGGTTAGCTCTTCTACTGAGTGAATCAGCAACATGATTAGTCTTTCCACTTCAGTACTCTAGGTTGAAGTGAAATTCCGCTAGGAGTTCTTGCCACCTGGCCTGTTGACCATTCATTTTTGGCTGGGTCATGAAATGGCTAACAATTGTGTTGTCTGTCTTGACCACGAATGGGGTTCCCAACATATAGTGCCTCTAAAGGCGTAAGTAATGAACAACACCCAATAATTATTTCTCGTGGGCGGCATAGCTCCGCTCTGCATCCTTCAGCTTCCGGCTCTCGCACACTACGGGATGCCCTTCCTGTAGTAAGACTCCGCCAAGAGCATAGTTGGAAGCATCTGTTTGTACCTCAAATGGCTTGGCCAAGTCAGGGAGGGCCAAGACAGAGCTACTGGACATAGCCGTTTTTAATGCGTTGAAGGCCTCCACTCTCCTGGGTCCCCAATCCCAAGGCGTGACCTTCTTGAGGAGTTTTGTCAATGGCACTGCGATGAGGGAGTAATTTTTTACAAATCGCCGATAGAAATTGCATAGGCCAAGGAACTCCCTCAAGGCGTGGATATCCTTGGGCGGCGGCCAATCTGTGATAGCTTTAATCTTTTCTTGGTCCATTTTGATCGGCCTTTCCTCAATGACATGTCCGAGGAAGTCAATCCGTAGCAAAGGAGCACTTGGATAGATTAGCATATAGTTCGTGCTCCCACAACCGGGCTAGGACCTTCCGCAAGTGCTCCAGGTGTTCTTCCAGTGTTTGGCTCCAGGTGTACTCTCGGAAGACTTGGTTCACCAGGGTGCAAAATGTGGCTGGAGCGTTAGTCAAGCCAAATGGCATAACCAGGAAGTTGAACGACCCATATCTTGTCACACATGTCATCTTGTGTTCATCACCCTCTGCAATTCGAACTTGCCAATACCCTGTCTTAAGGTCTATTTTTGTGAACAGTATCGCACCACCCATTATATTGAACAAGTCTTCCGTGAGTAGAATCGGGCTCTTTTTCTTCACAATGATTTTGTTTAGAGCCTGATAATCCATGCAGAGCCGTAGACCACCATCATGTTTCTTTTGGAATAGCACAGGGGATTCATATGGGGACTTGGAGGGCACAATGATCCCTGTGTGTAGCATCTCCGTCAACTGTCTCCGAAGCTCGGTGAGTTTGGGTTGTGACATTCTATAAGGCGCCCGGGCAGGAGGCTTCGCACCCGGCACCAACTCAATCTCATGGTCCATAGTGCACCTAGGCGGGAGTCGCTTTGGCATATCCTGTAGCATGACGTCTTCAAACTCCAGTAGTAGCTCCTTTACAGGCGTAGGAATGGGGCCCGAGGAGTGTTCTACATCTTCAATGCATATGGTATCCAGGAATTTAGATTCATGTCTTTTGCCTACCTTCTTCAACTGCAAGGACGAGATGTTCTCAATTGCCATCTTCATAGGCATGCACAGGATAATGCAGGGCTTGGCACCGTTTTCCCCCATCATCAGAAGCATGTCTGCATATGGTACGAGCATGCTGTTGGTTTGCCTCAAGAATTCCAGCCGAACTATCAACTCGAAGTCATCTATGATCACCACGCGCAAGTTGAATTTTCCTTCATAAGGACCAAACTTCACTGGTACTTTTTTTGGCTATTCCACCCACTGGATGAGGAGGTGAATTGATAGCCTTGACATGACCTCTGGCCTTTTCTACAACTATGCCAAGGCTCTCCACTTGAGTTGAGGCCAAGTAGTTGTGGGTAGCCCCCGTGTCTATCATCACCCAAATGGGATTGCCATTTACCTTCAGTTCAACGAACATTAAGTTCCTCTCTTGTTTAAGAGGAGTCCTATCATCCATCTTTTTTTTCCCTTTCTTGGTGCTTGCCTAGGGGTTCTTCTTCGTACGGATACCAGCACTGGTTCCCGCTAATGCCTCAAAAATAGAGCCAACAATTGCATTGAAGGCACCTACTGGTTCGGTCTGCTCCGCATCATCTGCTTCGTCATATGTCCCATCATCAAAATATTGATGGGCGTTCATTTGTGCATGTGGGCATTCATTATTCCAATGTGGCCCGCCACAATGAGGGCATCCTGAAGGGGCTTTCTCTCCCGATCATTTTTGTTTGACGCAACACTATTACTGCCTGAGGAAGGAGCCTTAGATTTGGTTGCACTCCGATCTCCCTCACTTCTGCTAGGGCCACCATTGCTAGGCTGGCCCCCTTTATATCTCGCTCGGACAGGCGGTTGTTGCCTATCCTTCCGAGTTTCCACTTGATAGTCCCCAAGGCATTCCGCTGCTTGGATTGGCTTGGGTAGGGTATCTACCCTTTGTCTTTGCATCTCCATACGGGCATAAGGTTTTAGCCCTTTCAGGAATATGAAGAGTTTGTCTTTGTCCCCCATGTCTCTTATGTTCAGCATGAGCGTGGAGAATTCTCACACATAATCCGCCATTGATTTGTTCTGGCTGAGCTCCCGTAGTTTTCTCCTGGAATTGTACTCAACATTTTCGGGGAAGAACTGTAGGCGTATGGCTACCTTCAGTTCATTCGATGTCTCCAAAGCATCTTCATCGGCCCTGATGGCTTCGTATTTCACCCGCCACCAGAGTTTAGCATCACCCTGAAGATAGATGGCAACAGTTGGTACCTTCTTAGTTTCTTTTAGGCCTCCCACGGCATCGAAGTACTGCTCAATCTCAAAGATGAATTTTTCCATTTCTTTAGCATTCTGAGCTCCACTGTATGGCTTTGGCTCAGGAATTTTCAATTTTTGTGCCATGGGGGCGAAGTTCACAACACCCCCGATTTGTTTTCCACCTCCTCAAAGCAAGACTTGTAAAGCAGCATTGATAACATCGAGTTGGTCTATCAAGTTGTCTTTATTTTGTTGCATGGCAGTCACCTTGTCTGCCTCTTGTTCCCTATAGGCTAAATCCCCGACACGCTCCTGTCGGAGGCCCTCGAATTTACCAAAAAATTTGGTTGCCTCTGTGGCTTCCATTTTCCGGTCTCCTTTAGAGTCGCGACTGATGTTTTCTATGTCAACTTCGGCCTGGAGCATTCTTCGGTCCAGGTCGTCCAACCTTTGCACTAGGCTGGTTCTTAGTTCAGGCACCATATCCACAATGGGTCATAATATGTCATCCGTCTCTTCAAGTGCCGCAATGAGGTCCCCATGATTGACCATGGTTAGAAATGATGGTAATGGCAATGTGTTCCCTAGCCCGATGTCGAGCCTAGGCTCTGATACCAAGTGTTATGCGACACCTTCCTGAGATTCCTTGGAAGGGCGACGTAAGGCTAAGCAACTGATGTCAGTGCAGTTGATGTCCGCCAACTGAGGGACCGAGGTCCCCTCTGTACGCTTGACGATATTGTCAGTGTCGTACAAGAAAACCAATGTCAAGAACAATTGAGAGAACAGAAATGAGAATTGAAAGAAAGCTTGATTGAACTAATGAAAGCTATTACAGAAAGGAAACGCGGTGTCGAGGGGTAGAGACACCAGTACAAAGAATTGTTTGCTTGCTAGAAAGTTTTGAATTCTTGGTCCCCCCTAATAATGCTTAAAAAAATAAATCAAAGTTACAAGACTAGACCTAAATAAACTAGAGAATCATAATGGAAATACATAAAATAAAACTACTCTATATTTACAATGAAAAGGACTTAATTTTCTACAAGGTAGAAACAGGGCCGTTGTCAGCAACCTTGTCTTTGGCATCATGATCTACGCGCGCGGTGTTGTCTGCACGCGCGACACTGTTGGCAGCTGCCTGCGGTTGGGCGCTGGTGAGGGATACCGGTGGGGCGATAGAGGCACATGCGCTCTTGTCACTTGGCGCAGCTGAAACCACAGGGTCGTCTGTGGCGCTAGGCGTTGGGAGGCTTGCCAGGACGCCACAGGGTGCGTCCAAAGGGTCATAGCTGGAAAGTCGCCCTATAACATACAAAAATTTTGAAATCGGGAAGAATTCCAGTTTTATGGCCCTAAATTTCCAAAGAACGAGTAGCGGTCATGGGGAAGCGGTGACTATGTTCCTTAGGTCATTTTTGATGTTCCGACAAAATTTTAGGTGATCTGGGTCCTGTCGCCCGGTGTAAAGACCCGACCGGTCTTTTTGAGTATTATAACTCTGCTCCCCCATTTACTGCTTGCTTTATGCTTTAAAATTGTTTTATGACTTACCAGGTTAGTTGGTTCGAGTCCGGAAGGATTTCAGAGTAAATTGAGACACTTAGTCTCATAATTGAAAACTTAAGTTGAAAAGGGTGATCGGATGTTGACTTATGTGAAAATGAACCCGAATTAGTTTTGATGATTCCAATAGCTCCGTATGGTGATTTTGGACTTAGAAGCGTGTCCAGAAAATTATTGGATGTCCGTAGTTGAATTAGGCTTGAAATGGCGGAAGTTGTATTTTTGGGAAATTTGACTGGGGTATTGACTTTTTGATACTAGGGTCGGAACTCGATTCTGGAAATTGGGATAGGTCTGTGATGTCATTTATGACTTTTGTGCAAAGTTTGAGGTCAATCGGACGTGATTTGATAGGTTTCAACTTTGAATGTAGAAGTTAGAAGTTCTTAAGTTTCATTAGGCTTGAATTGGGGTATGATTCGTGCTTTTAGCATTGTTGGATGTGATTTGAGGTTTCGACTAAGTTCGTATTATTTTTTGGACTTGTTGGTATATTTGGTTGAGGTCTCGGTAGCCTCGGGTGAGTTTCGGATGGCTAACAGGTCAATTTTGGACTTGGCATTCCAGCTGAAGAATGCTGGTTTTCTGCCGCTGGTTTCCTTCTACGCGATCGCGTAGGCTAGGTTGGATAAGTGAGATTTTGTGCTATGCGATCGCGTGAAGGCATCCTCGATCGCGTAGGCTTGGCTAGGCTGTGCTTCGCGAACACGTGGGAAATGACGCGTTCGCATAAGGGAATTAGAAAGGAAGCTGGGCCACGTGTTTGCTCTACGGATCGCGTGTGGTTGTATGCAATCTCATAGAGCTAAGGACCCTGTGATTCGCTATCGCGTGAATGAATCCGCAATCGCGTAGGGTTAAATCTGGGCAATGGAAAATTGTGCTTCGCGATCGTGTGTGGTTGTCCGCGTTCGCGTAGAGCAAATGACTGGGCAGAGAGTTTAAGTTCATTTACCATTTTTACTGACTTGGAGCTTGGAGAGAGGCGATTTTTGGGAGATTTTCAAGAAAATCAACGGGGTAAGTCTTCCTAACTCAATATTGGTTAATTACCCGAATCCATGGTTGTTTTTGACATTTAATTATTGAATTAAGTCGGAAGATTTAGAAAATCCTCTTGGTTTAATTTGAAGATTTGAGGGTCGAGTTGACGACAGAATTAGGTAAAATTGGTATGGGTAGACTCGTGGTTGAATGGGCTTTCGGATTTTGTAACTTTTTTCGGGTTCCGAGACGTGAGCCCCACAGGCGAATTTTGAGTGATGTTTTGAATGTTTATGGAAAATTGTATTTTCATATAAAATTAATTCTTAAAATTTTTATTGAATTATTTGTTGCTAGATTCGAGGCGTTTGGAGGCCAATTCACGAGGCAAAGGCATAGCGGAATAAGAAATTACACGATTTGAGGTAAGTAACAGTTCTAAATTTGCTCGTGAGGGTATGAAACCCCGGATTATGTATTATGTGATTGGTTTTGAGGTGACGCACATGCTAGGTAACGGGCGTGTGGGCGTGCACCGTAAGAATTGTGACTTGGTCAATTCCATGAAAATGTTTAGTTGAAATATCTGTTGATATCCGTACATTTTCCCCGTATTAGAGAAATTGATCAATGAATCATGTTTAAAACATATGTTTACACTATTGGGACCCACATAGATAGTGTACTTATGGAATTATCTGCTTAATTGCTGTTTTGCACTCAGTCACAGTTCTATTTGCAGATTTTTACCTCAGTCTCTCTTATTCATTATTGATGCATCATATCATTGTTGTTGGGCTACTTATCATGATTTCTGAGAGCCCGAGAGACTGGAGAGGTTGATGACTGAGTGAGGCCAATGGCCTAATTGTGAAGATATTTATAGGATCGAGCTGCACACCGCAACATGTTTCATTGTTATATGCCATGATTCGCTTGATGTAGAGCTTGGGCTGAAGGAGCCCCTCCAGAGTCTGTACATACCCCAAGTGAGCGCAGGTACCTACTGAGTGCGAGACCGAGTGCCGAGTGATTGAGAGGAATGAGTGACTGCGGGGAAAGAGTGAATGTGAGGATTGAGTGACTGTTACTCTGAAAGTATGCATTGGTTTCATTATTGCTGCACTTCAGCTGTCATATATCACTATTTTGGAAATTTCAGAAAAACATTATTTTCTGTTTCAGTCAAATTTGATATGAAATTACTGTGGAGTTTTAAATGTTGAACTTGAAAGCATGCCTACCATTTTATGTTGGAAAGTACTGTATTTGGACTTAGTTGAGAAGCTCGTCACTAATTTCAGTTCCTTATTTATTATTGTTACTTATGGAGTTGTTGTACTCATACTACACCCTGCATTTCGTGTGCAGATCCAAGTGATCCCGGACAAAAGGGGTGTTTATTCTTTCACACAGTTGATTTTCCGGAGATTCAGAGGTAGCTGCCATGTTTCGTAGACCTTGTCTCTCCTTTCCTATCCCCTTGTTTATTGTATTTGGTATCAGATCATTATAGACTGTGTTTTCCTGACTTGTAATGTATAGATGTTCATGTATTCAGTGACACTAGGTTTTAGGAGTGTATGTATCGGTGTTTGCGAGATTTTTGGATTGTGTTTAAAAATGATATTTTCAAACTTAAAGGAAATCGTGGGGTATTGATGGTGCCGACTTGCCTAGTATTAAGATAGGATCCATCACGACAGGTTAGGATTTGGGTCGTGACAATTTGGTATCAGAGCCTAGGTTACATAGGTCTCACGAGTCATGAGCAGGTTTACGGTATGAAGACATTTGTACTTATCTTTGAGAGGCTGCTGAACCCTTAGGAAATTTCATCTTCTTGCATTTTTCGTGCGAATTTGTTAATTCCGAAAACTAAATTTTTGTTATTCTATTCTCTCACATATGGTGAGGACACGTACTATCGGATCAGAAGGTCAGCCACCAGTGCCACCATTTAGGGCCGTGAGAGGCCGGGGCCGTGGTAGAGTCCGGGCCGAGGTAGAGGTCGAGGTGTAGCTCGTACAACAGTTGGAGAAACACCTGTAGCACCATCAGTTTCTCCAGATCAGGAGAAGATTCTAGATACAGCTGAGCCGACAGGACCATCTCAGGCACCAGCTGTGCCTATTATTATTATAGGCCTTCAGGAGGCTTTGGCCCAAATATTGACAGTTTGTACTGGCCTTGCTCAGGTGATTTCATCTTAGGACGCACCTGCCACTTCTTAGGCCGGGGGAGGTACTCATACCCCAGTTGCTCGTACTCCAGATCAGGTAATACAAGGACTTCAGATACCGGGGGCACTACCAGCCCAACCGGATGTAGCTGTTCATGCCCCGATAGTTCCTGTTATGGCAGATGATGAGCATAGGAGACTTGAGAGATTTGGGAGGATTCGACCTCCATCATTTAGCGGTGCATAGTCAGAGGATGCTCAGGTATTTCTGGATAAGTGCCAGCGGATGCTTTGGACAGCGGGTATTCTGGAGACCAGTGGGGTCTCGTTTACTACTTTTCAGTTTTCTGGGGCTGCCTTCAGATAATGGGAGGCTTATGAGAGCCGCAGGCCGGTTGGTGCAGTACCACTTACATGGCAGGAGTTGTCCGTTCTCATTTTGGAGAAATTTATGCCTCAGTCTCGCAGAGAGGAGTTGCGTAGACAATTTGAGCAGTTATATCAGGATGGCATGTCTGTGACACAGTATAAGATGAGATTTTATGAGTTGTCTCATCATACAGTTTGGTTGGTTCCCATTGATAGGGAGAGAATAATGAGGTTGATGGCCTCACATATCAGCTACGGTTACTTATGACTCGGGAGAGAGTATTTGGTGCTACTTTTGATGAGGTAGTTGACATTGCTCGACAGATAAAGATGGTCCGTAGTCAGGAAAGTGGAGAGAGAGAGAGGCCAAGCGGCCTCGTGGTCCAGTGATTTCAGCGGTGTTTCTTCAGGGGATCAGTTTTACCACTGTAAGGGTCGTTCTTACAGACACGCTCAAATGAGTCATCCAGTTCACCGTGTTGCATCATCCAGCCATGGTTCATACATTTCTCATCAGGGTTAGCCATCTCTCGGTGCCCTTCCAGCCTAGAGTTTGTCCCGTGCCTCTTTAGTTCAGGGTTCATTTGCACTGGGTGCTTCTAGCAGTTATTCTGGTTCTCGGGAGACGATTCAGTCCACACCACCACAAATACTGAGGAGCTGCTTTGAGTACAGAAAATTTGGGCATATATGGAGACGGTGTCCTTGTCGCTCGGGAGGTCCAGTGCAACAGAGGATCAGATCACAACTTCAACACTAGTTACTTCGCCACCTGCCCAGCTAGCTCGGGGTGGGGGTCAGTCAACTAGGGTTCACCCAAGAGAGAGAGGCCGATTGGGTGGAGGTCAGGCCCGATTCTATGCTTTTCCTGCCAGGCCAGATGTTGTTTCTTCAAATGCAGTGATCACATGTACTGTTTCAGTATGCCACAAGGAGGCTTCTATATTATTTGAGCCTGGTTCCACTTATTCATATATATCATCGTATTTTTCTCATTATCTGGATATACCTCGTGAGTCCTTAGTTTTACCTGTTCGTGTATCTATGCCGGTGGGCGATACTATTACTGTCGACCTTGTGTATCGGTCGTGTGTGGTAACTATTGGGGGTTGAAGACTATATTTGATCTTTTATTTCTCAGTATGGTTGATTTCGATGCAATTCTGGGTATGGATTGGTTGTCTCCATGTTATGCTATTCTGGACTGTCACGCAAAAACTGTGACATTAACAATGCCAGGGTTTCCAAAGGTCGAATTTGAAAGCCCAACGTATGGTTGGGAAGGGGTGTTTGTCATATTTGGCCTTTGTGAGAGATGTTGATGCAGAAACTCCTACTATTGATTTAGTATCGGTCATGCGAGACTTTTTGGATGTCTTTCTTGCAGACTTGCCGGATATGCCACCCGATAGGGATATTGATTTTGGTATTGACTTGGTGTCGGGCACACAACCCATTTATATTCCTCCGTATCATATGGAACCAGCTGAATTGAAAGAATTTAAAGATCAACTTCAGGAAATCCTTGATAAGGGGTTTATTATTCCTAGTGTGTCACCTTGGGGTGCACCGGTTTTGTTTGTGAAAAAGAAAGATGGTACTATGCAGATGTGCATTGGTTACAGACAACTGAACAAAGTTACAATCAAGAACAAATATCCCTTGCCACATATTGATGATTTATTTGACCAACTTCAAGGAGCGAGGGTATTCTCCAAAATTGATTTGAGATTGGGGTATCACCAGTTGAAAATTCGAGATTCGGATATTCTAAAGACGGCATTCAGGAATCGTTATGGTAACTACGAATTTCTTGTGATGTCATATGGGCTAACTAATTCCTCAGCAAATTTATGCACTTGATGAATAACGTATTCCAGCCGTATCTTGACATATTTGTCATGTTATTTATTGATGATATGCTGGTGTACTCACGTAGCCAGGAGGAACATGCACACCATTTGAGTATTGTACTACAGAGGCTGAGGGAAGAGAAACTTTATGCCAAATTCTCTAAGTGCGAGTTCTGGCTTAGTTCGGTGGCATTCTTGGGACACATAGTGTCTAGTGAAAGAATTAAGGTAGATTCGAAAAGATAGAGGCAGTTCAGAGTTGGCCTAGGCCATCTTCAGCTACTGAATTTTTAAGTTTTCTCGGCTTGGCCGGTTAGTATCGTCGCTTTGTGGAGGGTTTCTCGTCTATTGCATCGCCTATGACTAAATTGACCCGAAAAGATGCTCCATTCAGATGGTCGGAAGAATATGATGAGAGCTTTCAGAAGCTCAAGATAGCTTTGACTACAACTCTAGTATTAGTGTTGCTTACAGGTTCAGGGTCTTATACTGTGCAT
Organism: Nicotiana knightiana; assembly: GCA_005239525.1. Lineage (NCBI taxonomy): Eukaryota > Viridiplantae > Streptophyta > Magnoliopsida > Solanales > Solanaceae > Nicotiana > Nicotiana knightiana. The sequence continues at coordinate 43,021 of ML383603.1, read as the reverse complement.
TGTGACACATCACGTATTGGTTTCGGCGCATTGTTAATGCAAGACGGTAGGGTTATTGCCTATGCGTCCAGACAGTTAAAAGTACATGAGAAGAATTATCCGGTCCACGACCTTGAATTAGGAGATATTATTCATGCCTTGAAGATTTGGCGACATTATTTGTACGGTGTCCATTATGAGGTTTATACCGATCACCGGAGTTTACAACATCTGTTTAAACAAAAGGATCTTAATTTGTGACAGAGAAGGTAGTGGGAGTTGCTTAAGGATTATGATATCACAATTCTCTATCATCCCGGAAAGGCCAATATGGTGGCCGATGCCTTGAGTCGTAAGGCACAGAGTTTGGGCAGCTTAGCACATTTACCGGTAGCAGAGAGGCCTTTAACGTTGGATGTTCAGGCCTTGGCTAACCAATTTTTTAGATTGGATGTTTCAGAGCCAAATCGAGTTTTGGCTTGTGTGGTTTCTCAGTCTTCTCTTTATGATCGTATAAGAGAACATCAGTATGATGACCTCCGTTTGATTGTCCTTAAGGACACAGTCCATCACGGTGATGCCAAGGACGTCACTATTGGGGATGAAGGTGTATTATGAATTCAGGGTAGGCTACGTGTGCCTAATATAGATGGGTTGCGTGAGTTGATTCTCCAGGAAGCTCACAATTCCCGGTATTCCATTCATCTAGGTGCCACGAAGATGTATCAGGATTTGAGGCAACACTACTGGTGGAGGCGAATGAAGAAAGATATAGTTGAGTTTGTAGATTGGTGTTTAAATTGTCAACATGTGAAATAAGAGATCAGATACCGGGCGGATTGCTTCAGAGACTTGAAATTCCGGAGTGAAAGTGGGAGCGTATTACCATGGACTTCGTAGTTGGGCTCTCATGGACTTTGAGGAAATTTGATGTTGTTTGGGTGATTGTAGATTGGTTGACCAAATCTGCGCATTTCATTCCAATTGGTACTAATTATTCTTCGGAGCGGTTGGCTGAGATTTATATTTGCGATATTGTTCGCCTACACGGTGTGCCAGTATCCATCATTTCAGATCGGGGTACACAGTTTACATCACATTTTTGGAGAGCAGTGCAGCGAGAATTGGGCACATAGGTTCAATTGAGTACAACATTTCATACTCAGACAGATGGACAGTCCGAGCACATTATTCAGATATTGGAGGATATGCTATGCGCTTGCGTCATTGATTTTGTGGGTTCTTGGGATCAATTTCTACCACTCACGGAGTTTGCTTACCACAACAACTACCAGTCGAGTATTCAGATGGCTCGATTTGAGGCTTTATTTGGGAGGCGGTGTTGGTATCTGATGGGTTGGTTTAAGTCAGGTGAGTCTAGGCTATTGGTTAATGACTTGGTTCAGGATGCTTTGGAGAAGGTTAAATTGATTCAGGAGCGGCTTCGCACGGCGTAGTCTAGACAGAAGAGTTATGTCGATAGGAAGGTTCGTGATGTTGCTTACATGGTTGGGGAGAAGGTTTTGCTCAAGATTTCACCCATGAAAGGTGTGTTGAGGTTCGGGAAGAAGGGCAAGTTGAGCCCTCGGTATATTGGGCCTTTTGCGGTACTTAAGAAGATTGGAGAGGGGGCTTATGAAATTGCTTTTCCACCTAGTCTATCAGGTGTTCATCCAGTGTTATCCATGCTCCGGAAGTATGTCGGGGATCCGTCTCGTATTTTGGATTTCAGTATAGTGCAGATGGACAGTAATTTGACTTATGATGTGGAGCCGGTGGCCATTTTAGACCGGAAGGTTCGAAAGCTGAGGTCAAAGAACATAGCGCCAGTGAAGGTATAATGGAGAGGCCAGCCATTCGGAGAGGCTACTTGATAGATTGATCTGGATATGCTGAGCAAATATCCACACCTATTTGAGACTCCAAGTATGATTCTAAACCCGTTCGAGGATCAATGTTTGTTTAAGAGGGGGAGAATGTAACGACCCGGCCGGTCATTTTGAGTATTATAGCCTCGTTACCCCCATTTTCTTCTTGATTTATGCTTTACAGTTGTTTTATGACTTACCAGGTTAGTTGGTTCGGGTCCGAAAGGATTTCGGAGTAAATTGAGACACTTAGTCTCATAATTGAACTTAAGTTGAAAAGGGTGACCAGATGTTTACTTATGTGAAGACGACCCCGGAATATAATTTTGATGATTCTAATAGCTCCGTATGGTGATTTTAGACTAAGGAGCATGTCCGAAAAATTATTTGGATGTCCGTAGTTGAATTAGGCTTGAAATGGCGGAAGCTGCATTTTTAGAAAGTTTGAGCGAGGGGTTGACTTTTTGATATCGGGGTTGGAACCCGATTATGGAAATTGAAATTGGTCCGTTATGTCATTTATGACTTGTTACATGATTTGATAGGTTTCGGCTTTGAATGTAGAAGTTAGAACAATCATGGTTATTTTGTGCCTATGGTTCAAATTTTGAGTTTTAATTATAAATCTTGGGTGTGAAAATTGTTTGCTTGATGGGTGAGGTTGGCAGAGTGAATATGTGTGATTATTAGTGTAAAATTTTGGGCAACATATGGGCCAAAGTTGAGAAAATAATAAGAAGAAAAAAGGGCACATACACTATTTGACAAAATGCCTGAAAGAAAATTTGAACTGGGCGATGAAGATGACCTTCGCGAAGGCGAAGGCCAAAATCTGGGAAATCAAAATTTGACCTTTGCGAACGCGAAGGCCAAAATCTGGGGCAAAATTTTTTTACTCTTCACAAACGTATCGGCTCTCTCTCGAACGCGAAGAGCAATCATTGGCAATCCTTAAATTGGAGGAAAATAGTAACTTTGCACAACTCTGCTCGGGACCTTTTTCGCCCATTTCTTTGGCCTAAATACTTCCTAATACATTGTTTTAAGTGTCTATTAACATTGTTGGTCTATTTTGTAGGTACTTTGGGCACAAAATGGTTCCGAAACACAATGAAATTGAGTCAGAACATGTCCCCGATGCGGAACCCTTTGATCATGCGGTCTTTATCTGCAGGATGTGAACGAAAATATGACGAACTCTTATAAAAAACCATCGTCAGGGAAAGAATCATTAACATGGACAAGGTTGAAGCTAAAATTCCAGGCTTCCATACAAGATTGGTCGAGAGCAGGTGGATTTGTTTTGCCGATCGACCAAATGGTGCCAACCACACAATAATGTTGGAATTTTATGCAAACACCTTGAGGACCGAATTCCAAGGAATATTAGTTACTACTGTGCGGGGTGTGCAAGTCCATTTCAGCCTCGAGGTGATAAATGACCTTTATAGTCTTCCCAATGCTGATAATGAGGTCTATAGAAGTAGAGAAAAGTAGGGAGAACCCAATGGTTGGTGGAAAAATTGGATGATGGGGTGATCCCGAAGTGGTTGACAGCGCACAAGGGAGTTGATTCACATGACTTCACTGCTGAGGCAAATATGTGGCTCTCTATTATCTGTGCAAGAGTCATGCCTTCTACAAATGACACTGATGTGACACCAGAGAGGGCACTGATCATTGTTGCTATCATGTATGGACTACCTGTGAATGTGGGGGAGCACATTGTTAGAGAAATCGAGGAAGCCACCCATTAGAGGTCCAAGAGCCTATTCTTCCCATCCTTGATCACTCGGCTATGCTATGACGCTGGGGGTGTTAAAACGCCCAAATGATGTTGAGAAAGGTCCGGGAAAGCCAATGATCCACCCTTTGCTGAAAAGGGGACCCAATGACAAGCAGAAAAAGAGGAGGATTGATGTTGCATCCTCTTTATTTGGAAAGTTCCCTGAGACCACCACTGATCTCGCCGGACCCTCTGCACCTGCACCAAGGTCATTTGACCCCATGGGACCACTCCAGTCAGGCCCTTAAACTATGCGTCACCTATCCAGTCAGATACATGGAGTAGATGCACACATTAGACAACTTGTAGCTAGCATTCCTACTGGCCCACCTGGGACTGACACATCTACTGGCACTGCTGCTCCATAGTCCATGGATGATGTGGTCAAAGAGCAAAAAACAATAACGAGCAAGATGGAGTCCATGAACGACAGGTTGGAAAACATGAGCCACCGACAAGGGAAGATTGAGAAGAGGCATAGAAAGTTCAAAGAGCACGAAAAGAAAAAAAGCAAATTCCTGAACAGGATGATGGATAAGATGAGATCATTTTGCAGTTCAAATAACTCGGATGAATGATGAGAAGGAGGAGCTCAAATTTCCCTCTAGCTCCAGCTCGGAATGATGACATTCAGGGAGCACCTCTTTCATTTTAGCTTGTTTTGTTTAGTTGCATTGGGGACAAGGCAACACTTTAGGTTGGGGGTGGCTCATATATGATGGATGTATGTGGAGCATGATCATTTTTTGTAAACTTGTGTAGATTGGTTGACATTTGTAGTTTATTAGTAATATTTTGTAGTTTAATTCTAGCATGTTAGCATTAGCATTTTCTTGATTAGTTTTTATTTATCATAGTAGTATTAATGAAACTCCTTAGTTTTTCTTTACACTGCAGTTCTTTTCCAAGGAATTTATTTGTGTTGAACCGAGTGACTTTTCCCTATTGTGGATGGCATGATAAATTTCTTAAGGGATTAGTCTTGTTTAGTTTTATTTTTGTAGGTAAATATTTTTTAGTTAGTTTAGTAGCTAGTGGTGAATAAATTGGTTTTTGAATGTGATCTTGTGCCCATAAACCAACGTGTGACTTGCTTTGTACCAACATGATTTAAACCTCGGTATATGAATCCTTGATCTTTGAAAAAGAAAAATGATTGAAGTAAATATCATTGTCATGACTTTTAAACTTAATTTTTGGCTCTTTGATTCACTAAATAGCTTCTTAGGCTATATGCGACTTCCTTGAGATTCATTGATTTCAATTGGATTTTGGATTTGTATTCCACTTGAGTTTTCATGTGCCATGTATGGTGAGATTTATTGTGAAGTTCTTTTACATCATTTGTAGTCTATAACTTGCCCGGAATGTGCTTCAAGGCGAAATCCTAGACTAACTTGGTTTGAAAAATGATGTTGGGCCTTCCTTGGACCACTGTTGTGCCTAAATTTCCTACCCTTGCATATTTTCCCTAGTCAACCCCTTTTGAGCATTTAAACTTTTTCTTTGGAAACCATGTTACAAGCTATCATTCTTTATTGATTTTCTTTTGGCACCCTACCTCCCTAAGTAGTTTGAAGTATGAATAGGCTAAAATCTTAAGTTTTGGGGTGAAAGTTGGAAAAGTTGTGATGTGGAAGTTTCTTAAAAGGTTAAAGGTGATCACCAAAAAAAACGAGAAAAAGAGTAATATTTGAAAAAAAAAGAGAAGGAAAAACAAGGAATTGTGAATAAATGGAAGACTAGGTGATAAAAAAAAATGAAGAAAGGGTGGAAAAATTCTTGAAGGAAGTGTAATTTGATTATTGAAAAATAAAAACAATTTTGTAGTGCTTGGGGAGGTTTTGAGTCACTCTTACCAAATTGTTCCCTACCTTAACCAAAAGCGTAAACTACAACCCTTTAAGTCCTAATTGATTTTGAATCAAGTGTGTCTACATTAGTGGAGAAATACATGAAAGTCAAGCCTATGGCACTACTTTTGTGCATTTGAATATATTTGTGTGAGAGAGAGTTAATTCTTTCCATTTGATATCCCATGTATGTGTTGAATCGCAATTTATGAGTGTGATATTCTCTCTTTAGTGTGAGGGAACATGAGGTTTGAGTTGTGAATTTAATCCCATTTTCAATTGGGAGGAATGAACGAGGGAAGATAATTGTGATAGAGAGGCAAATTTTGAAGCTTTAGTGTCATGACTTGGTTGCTACTTTGATTAATATAGTGTTTGAGCACTTGAATTGAAATGAGACTTGTGAGAAGTGGTGATTCATATGCTTTGGATTAATTGTTGGTACCAACCGAAGTCATTAGATTGTGATTAAATGAACTCTTTTGACTTGAAATGATGTTTGGTATGCCATTGAGCTTGATTGGTAATCTTATTGAAGGATGTTCTTAGTTGTTGAATTGCTTGAGGACAAGCAATAGTTTAAGTTTGGGGGTTTGATAAGTTGGTATTTTACCTACTTATCTCCTCTTGATACTTAGGATTTTGTATGATTTTGTTAAGAAACTAAGGCATTTATTGAGGTTTATTGGCATATTTTAGGTGTCAAGTGATTTAGACGTGATGGTGAAGAAATCATGTGAAAACGAGTCAAAAAGGAGAAAAAATGGACAATGGAAGTCTGCCTAGCGAATAAACCTTCACGAACGCGGAGGTCTACCACGAACGCGAAGCATCATAAAGCCAGACCTTCGCGAATGCAAAGTACACATCGTGAACACGAAGCAGAAAAACTCAAACCATCCCGAACGCGTGGGGTAAACGCGAATGCGAAGCTTAAAGAAACAAACCTTCGCGAACGCGATGAAGAAATGGGCGGAAAAGCCTAGGTAGTTCTGAAATTTCACTGTTTTGACCCCAAACCATTTAATACACGACCTAGCAAATCTTTGGGAGATCTTTGGCTTATTTTCATCCCATAGACTAGATAGAACAAGTTTGGAAGCTAGGGTTCTTGCACACAAAGCTTTTGGTTGAGAATTTCGTACCCATTTATGTTTACTTCTTTATTTCCTTGCTTGTATAGTATATCTAAGTGTGTAGTATTTTTTCCAACACTTGAATCTTGTTTATGAAAATATTCATGTTTAAAGTGTGGGTTAAATACCTTGTTGTGCTTACGTATTGAATGATTTTTATTTATTTTTGAAGTGAGTTATTGTTTCTTTAAATATTCTTGTTCTTTAATGTTTCCAAAGGGATTATCTAACCCTAGGACTCGCTCATTAACTTTGAATTAATTTTGGAAAAGATAATTTGGGGTTGGAAAAGATTAACTAACAACAACTTGAGGCTTTAACCCTCATTTTATAGATTCTACCTAGGGATATGATTGAACTACTTGTAGCCATATCCGGGTGTGCTTCATCTCTTGATTGCTTTAGGGATAATTCAATTAGGAAGTCTTGTTAGTCTTCGGAAGAAGCTAATTTAGAATTGTCATCCGTGGCTAATTAACATAAACTCGCTCATATTTCTAAAATCGTGAAATACATTGGATCATTACTTGAGTGTAATTCCCGATGCATCCATACTTGTAGCCATTAATCATTTTAGTTGCTTTCGAGGTTATTTTACATTTTCGCATTTAGGTATAAACATTTTTACAACCAAATTCTAAGTGTTTGGCATTCCATAACAAGTGATAATTCTCTTACATTCCTAATCGCCTACATATTGTTCTCTGTGGGATTCGACCCCAACTCATAGTTGGGTAATTTATATTGCATGCGACCGTGTCCATTTACTTTTTAGTAGTGGATTTGGACGTCATCACCGAGTGCCAAGTGTCGAGTGTTGAGTAACTGTGAGGAATGAGCGACTGTGAGGTTGGAGTGAATGGGAGGACTGAGTGACTATTAATCTGAGAGGATGCATTGATTTCATTATTGCTGCACTTCAGCTGTCATATATCACTATATTGAAAATTTTGGAAAAATACTATTTTCTGTTTCAGTCAAATTTGATATGAAATTACGGTGGAGTTTTAAATGTTGAACTTGAAAGCATGCCTACCCTTTTATGTCGGAAAGTACTGTATTTGGACTTAACTGAGAAGCTCGTCAGTACTTTCAATTCCTTATTATTATGGACTTAACCGAAATTTTTTTAGGCGATCCAAGTCCGGCTTCCTGGGCACTTACAGAAGCCATGAGCTATAGCATACAAAAATCTCGGAATTTGGCAAAATTCCAATAGTATGGCCCTAAAATACCAAAACTTTTGTGACGATCATGGCGAGGCAGCGACTATTGTTCCTTAGGTCATTTTTTAAGGTCCAGAAAATTTTTGTCGATCCGGATCCGGTCGCTCGGGCCCTTGCAGAAGGCGTGGTCTAGCACACAAAAATTTGAAAATCGGGCAGAATTCAAATTTTATGGTCCTAAAGCGCAAAAAAAAAGTAACAGTTTTGGAGAATCAGTGACTATTGATCCTTAAGTCATTTTTATGGGCCAAAATATTTTTAGGAGATCCGAGTCCGGTCTCTCGGGCCTATGTAGAAGGTATGTGCTATAGCACACGAAAATCTGGGAATCAGGCGAAGATTTTAACTTTATGCCCTAAAACGCCAAAAACGAGTAACGTTCATGGAGAGACACTGACTATTATTCCTTAGGTCATTTTTTATGATTCGTAAAAACTTTAGGCGATCTGGGTCCCGTTGCCCGGGCCTATCCGAGAGTAGGCTATTGCACACGAAATTTTAGGAATCAGGCGGAATTCTAGTTTTATGGCCCTAAAATGCCAAAAAAAAGTAACGGTCAGGGAAAGGTGGTGACTATTGTTTCTTAGATTATTTTATTTTTTATGGTCCGGCTATTAAGGTCCCGTCGCCCAGGCCTATCCGAGAATCAAACGAAATTTCAATTTTATAGCCCTAAAACAAAAAAAATGAGTAACGGTTATGGAGAAGAGATGACTATTGTTCCTTAGGTTGATTTTGATGGTCCGGAAAAAAATTTGACGATCCGGTCTGGTCATCCCGGCCCATGCAGAAGGTGTGGGCTATTGCACACCAAAATTCGGGAATTGGGCGGAGTTCCAGTTTTATCGCCCTAAAATGCCAAAAAACGAGTTATGGTCATGGCGAGACTGTGACTATCATTCCGTAGTTTTTTTTAATTGTCCGAAAAACTCTTAGGGGATTCGGGGCCGGTTGTCTGGGCCTATCGCACACGAAAATCTAGGAATTGGGTGGAAATTCTAGTTTTATGGACCTAAAACGTAAAACAATGAGTAACAGTCATGGAGAGGTAGTGACTATTGTTCCTTAAGTCGGTTTTGATGGTATGACAAAATTATAGGTGATCCGGGTTTGGTCACCTGGGCCTATGCATAGAGCATGGGCTATAGCACACAAAAATTCAGAAATTAGACAGAATTCAAGTTTTATGGTCCTAAAATACCAAAACACGAGTAATCGTCATGGCGAGTCGGTGACTATTTTTCCTTAGGTTGTTTTTGATGGTCCAAATTTTTTTAGGCGATCCATGTCTGGTTGCCCGGGTCTATGCAGAAGTCATGGGCTATAACACACGAAAATCTAGGAATCATGCAGAATTCCAGTTTTATGGCCATAAAATGCCAAAAAGGAGTAACGGTTATGGCGAGGTGGTAACTATTGTTCCTTAGCTCATTTCTATGGTCTAGCAAAATTTTAGGCGATCCATGTTTGATCGCTATGGCCCATGCAGAACGTGTGGGCTATAGCAACGAAAATCTAAGAATCCAACGAAATTCCAGTTTTATAGCCCTAACATAGGAAAAAAAAGTAAGAGTCATAGAAATTCCAGTTTTATGGCGTTAAAATTCGACTTCTAGAAATCAGGTTGAATTCAACTTTTATTTCCCTAAAATGCTAAAAAAACAAGTAACGGTCATGGCGAGGGAGTGAGTAGTGTTCCTTAGGTCATTTTTTATGGTCAGGCAAAATTTTAGACGATCCATGTCCGATAGCCCGGGCCTTTACAGAAGGCGTGGACTATAGCACACGGAAATATAGGAATCATGAGGAATTCTAGTTTTACGGCCCTAAAACGCTAAAAAATGAGTAACATTTATGACAAGCAACGTCTATCTAGGTTCGGGCGCTCCAGCCCATGTATAATCACATGAAAATCTAGGAATCAAGCGAAATTCAAATTTTATGGCCCTAAAATGCCAAAAACGAGTAACGGTCATGGCGAGGTAGTGACTATTGTTCCTTAGATTGATATTCATGGTCAGGAAAAATTAAGGCGATCTGGGTGCGGTCGTCCGAGCTCATGATAAAGGTGTGGGCAATAGCACATAAAAATATGAGAATGGGGAAAAATTTCAGTTTTATGACCCTGAAATACCAACAAAGAGTAACGGTCATGGAGAGGCGGTGACTACTATTCCTTAGGTCATTTTTGATGGTCCGGTAAAATTTTAGGCGATCCGGGTCTTGTCTCCCGGGCTAGTGCAAAAGACTTGGGCTATAATACATGAAAATCTAGTAATCGGGCGGAACTCCAGCTTTATGGCCCTAAAATGCCAAAAAATGAGTAATGGTCACGGTGAGCCAGTGACTATTCTTATTTAGGTCGTTTTTGATGGTCCGAAAAAATTTTAGGCGATCAGGGTACGGTCATCCTGGCCCATGCATAAGGCGTGGGCTATATAGCACATGACAATCTAGGAATCGAGCGAAATACCGGTTTTATGGCCCTAAAATTCCAAAAATGAGTAACGGTCATGGCGAGGCGGTAACTGTTGTTCCTTAGATCATTTTTGATGGTCCGAAAATATTTTAGGCGATCCTGGTCTAGTCTTTCGAGCCCATGCAGAAGGCGTGTTCTATAGGACATGAAAGTCTAAGAATCGGGCGGAATTCCAATTTTATAGCCCTGAAATGACAAATAACAAATAATGGTCATGGTGAGGCAGTGACTATAGTTCCTTAGGTCGTTTTTGATAGTCCGATAAAATTTTAGGCGATCCGAGTCCAGTTGATCAAGCCCATGTAGAAGGCGTGGGCTATAGCACACGAAAATCTAGGAATCGAACAAAATTCAAGTTTTATGGCCCTTAAACAACAAAAAATGAGTAACGACTATGACGAGGCGGTGGCTATTGTTACTAAGGAAGTTTTTGATGGTTGGGAAATTTTTTGAGGCGATCCAGATCCGATCACTCGAGCCCATGCAGAAGGCGCGAGTTATAGTATACGAAAATATGGGAATGGGCGAAATTCCAGTTTTATGGCCCTAAGATGCCAAACAATTAGTGAAGATCATGGTGAGCCAATTACTATTGTTCCTTAGGTTATTTTTTATAACCCGGCAAAATTTAAGGCGATCCAGGTCCGGTCGTCCGGACCCATGCAGAAGGCTTGGGCTATATCATACGAAATCTGAGAATTGGGCGAAAATTTAATTTAATGGCCCTAGAACGTCAAAAAATGAGTAACGATCATGGAGAGGCAGTGAGAATTATTCCTTAGGTCATTTTCGATGGTGCTGCAAAATTTTAGGTGATCCGGGTCCGGTCTCTCGGGCCCATACAAAGGTTTAGGCTATAACATACGAAAATCTAGGAATTGAGGGGAATTTCAGTTTTATGATCCTAAATGCCAAAAATGACTAACGGTCATGGAGAGGCAGTGACTATTGTTCCTTAGGTATTTTTGATGGTCCAGCAAAATTCTAGGCGATCCGGGTCCGGTCGCCCGGGCCCTTGTAGAAGGCGTGACTATTGTTCCTTAGCTCTTTATTGATGGTCTGACAAAATTTTATGCGATCCGGGTCAGGTTGCCCAAGCCCATGCAAAAGGTGTGGGCTATAGCACAAGAAAGTCTGGGAATCAGGTGGAATTGCAGTTTTATGGCCCTAAAAAATGAATAATGACCATGGAGAGGCAGTGACTATTTTTCCTTAAGTCATTTTTTATGGTGCGGACAAATTTTAGGCGATCTGAATCCGATTGACCGGGTACATACAGAGGACATAAGCTATAGCACACAAAAATTTAGGAACCGAACAAAATTCAAGTTTTATGGCCCTAACACTATAAAAAATGAGTAACGGTCATAGAGAGGTAATGGTTATTGTTCGTAAGTTCAATTTTGATGGTCTAGCAAAATTTTAAGCGATCCAGGTTCGGTTTCTCGGACCCCACAGAAGGAATGGACTATAGCACACGAAAATTTGGGAATCGGCTAGAATTTTAGTTTTATGGTCCTATGACGCCATAAAATGAATAACAGTCATGGAGTTTCGGTTACTATTGTCCCTTAAGAATTTTTTAATGGTCTGGTAAAATTTTAGGTGATCCAGGTCCGATCTCTCAGGCCCATGCAGAAGGCGTGGGCTTTAGCACACGAAAATATAGAAATCGGACGAAATTTCAATTTTATGGCCCTAAAACGCAAAAAAATGAGTAACCATCATGGAGAGTCTGTGACTATTATTCTTTAGGTTCTTTTTTATTGCCCAACAAAATTTTAGGCGATCTGGATCTTGTTGCTCGGGTCCACGCAGAAGGCGTGGGCTATATAGCATACGAAAATATAGGAATCAGATGGAATTTAAGTTTTATAGGCCTGAAACGCCAAAAAACGAGTAATGGTCATACAGAGTCAGTGACTATATTTTCTTAGGTCATTTTTTGTGGTTCGAAATTTTTTTTTAGGAAATCCGGGTCATGTTTCCCCGACCCTTGTAGAAGGCGTGAGATTATAGCATACGAAGTATGTGAATCAGGCAAAATTCCAAATTTTGGCCCTAAAGCGCCAAAAATGAGTAACGATCATGGTAGGGGATGAATATTATTCCTTACATCGTTTTTTGTAATACGGAAAAATTTAAGGCGGTCTGGGTCCAGTCGCCCGGGCCCATGCAGAAGGCATGAGCTATAACACATGAAAATCTGGCGGAATTCAAGTTTTATGGCCCTTTTTTGATTACCCTTTGGTCATTTTTTATTGCCCGAAAATTTTTTAGGCGATCAAGGTCCGATCGCCCTAGCCCATGCCGAAGGCATGTGCTATAACATATGAAAAACTGGGAATCGGGTGAAATTTAAGTTTTATATTCCTAAAACACTAAAAACGAGTAACAATCATGGAGAGTCAGTGACTATATTTTCTTAGGTAATTTTTTTTGGTTCGGCAAAATTATATACGATCCGGGTCTTTATAGCACACGAAAGTCTCAGAATCGTGTGAAATTTCAGTTTTATGGTCCTAAAACGCCAAAAATTGAGTAAAGGTCATATCGAGGTTGTGACTATTATTACTTACATCATTTTTGGTGGTCCGAAAAAAATTGTAGGTGATCCGGGTCCAGTCGTCCGGGCCCATGCAGAAAGCATGGACTATATCACATGAAAATCTAGGAATCGGGCGGAATTCCAGTTTTATGACCCTCAAATGCCAAAAAATGAGTAACGGTCATGACGAGACGGTGTCGATTGTTCATCAGGCTATTTTTGATAGTCCAGCAAAATTTAAGGCGATCAGGGTCGGCCGCCTGGGACCATGCAGAGGGTGTGGGCTATAGTACACGAAAATCTAAGAATTGGGCGAAATTTTAGTTTTTAGCCCTAAAACGCGAAAAATCGAGGAACGGTCATGGCGGGCAGTGCCTATTGTTCCTTAGGCCATTTTTGATGGCCCAAAATTGTTTTAGAGGATCCGATTACGGGGACCCAGTCCATACAGAAGGCGTGGGCAATACCACATGAATATTTAGCAATCGGACGAAACTCCAATTTTATGGCTCTAAAATGCCAAGAAATGAGGAACACTCATGGCGGGACATTGCCTATTGTTCCTTATGTCATTTTTTCTGTCCAGGAAATTTTTTAGCCGATCCGGGTTCGAGGGACCAACCCATGCAGAAGGCATGGGAGCACACGAAAATTAGATACTCAAACGAAATTCTAGTTTTTATGGCCCTAAAACGCCAAAAACGATGAAAGGTCATGGTCGGGCGATGACTAATGTTCCTTAGGTCCTTTTTTATGGCCAAAATTTTTTAGGCGATCCAGGTCCGGTCCCATGCGGGAGGCGTGAGCTATAGCACATGAAAATCAGGGAATCAACCGAAATTCTAGTTTTATGGCCCTAAAATACCAAAAATGAGGAATGGTCATGACGGAGCAGTGTCTATTGTTCCTTAGGTCATTTTTGAAGGCCCAAAATATTTCTTAGGAGATACGGGTCCGGGGACTCGGGCCCATGCGGAAGGTGTGGGCTATAGCACATCAAAATCAAGGAATTGGGCGAAATTCCAGTTTTATGACCTAAAAACCAAAAAAATGAGGAACACTCATGGCAGAGCGGTGACTATTGTTCCTTACATTGTTTTCGAAGGCTTGGCGAAATTTATGGCGATCTGTATCTAATAGCACCGGCGCATTCAGAAGGCATGGGCCATTGCACAAGACAATCTAGGAATCATGCAAAATTCTAGTTTTATGGCATTAAAACAAAAAAAAAAGAGTAACGATCATGGCGAGGTGGTGAATTATTCCTTAGGTTGGTTTTGATGATCCGGAAAATTTTTAGGTGATCTGGGTCCATTAGTTTGAGCCATACATAAGGTGTGGGCTATAACACACAAAAATCTCGGAATCGGGCAAAATTATAGTTTTATGGCCCTAAAATGCCAAAAAACGAGTAACAGTCATGGCGAATCGATGACTATTGTTTCTTAAGTTTTATTTTATGGACCAGCAAATTTTTAGGCGATCCGAATCCGGTAGTCCAGATTCATGGAGATGGCGTGGACAAACAATTAGTTGGAAATCTTCCTGAATTCTAGTGTTTTTGCCCTAAAGTACCAAACAACAAGGACCGGTCATGCCGACGCCCTAACCATTGTTCATTAGGTCATTTTTATGGCCCATAAAATTTTAGGCGATTAGGATTTGGTAGTCTTGATTCTTGAAGATGGCGTGTAGCACACGAAAATTAGGAAATCAGGAATGGTCATGCCGAAGCTTTGGCCTATTGTTCATTAGGTAATTTTTTATGGCCCCTTAATATTTTTAGGCAATTCGGATTCCGTAGCCAGGATTCATGTGGATGGAGTATACTATAGAACAAAAAAATTGAAAATCGACCTGAATACCATTTTCATCCTAAAATGCCAAAAATGAGGAATGGTCATGCCGAAGCAATGACTATGCTTCATTAGGTCATTTCTGATGGCCTCGCAAAATTTTAGGCGATTCGAATCCGGTAGTCCGGATTCATGCAGATGGCGTGGATTACACAAAAATTTAAAAATCGTCTAGAATTCCAAATTTTTGCCCTAAAATTTCAAACAAAGAGGATCGTTCATGCTAAAGCCATGACTATTATTCGTTAGGTGATTTGGGACTTAGGAGTGTGTTCGGAATGTGATTTTGAGGTCCGTGGTGGAATCATGCTTGAATTGGAGAAATAGGTTTTTGGCGATTCCAATCGACTGTGGAAAAATTAGCTATCCGGGTCGGAATGAAATTCCGGAAGTTGGAGCATGTCCGTAGTGTCATTTGGGATGTGTGTGTAAATATTCAGGTCATTCGGACGTGGTTTGAGTGGTTTCGGCATCGTTAGCGAGTTTCCGAAGTTTAGAAATCCTTAGGCTTGAATTTGGATTTGATTTGGTGTTTGATGATAATTTGAGTGTTCCGAGGGTTCGACTAGGTTGGTATATTGATATATTCCTTGTTAGTGTTTTTGGTTAAGGCTCCGAGGTGCTCGGGATTTGATTTCGGATGGTTAGCGGAGATTTGGACTTGGAAAAATACAGCAAAGTTGCTGCTGGTACCAGTTTACTGGTGTGCCCACATGTGCGATAGTCGCAGAAGCGGGAGGCGACCGTAGAAGAGGAGAAGGTCGCAGAAGCGGAGTGTTTGACCGCACCTGCGGGCTCGCAGGTTCAAGGCCTGCGGGTGCATGTGCGGAATCTGGGGAGTTAGTGAAAGTCGCAGGTATGGTCCCGCAGGCGCGTGAAATGGGCCACAGGTGCGGAACCCCTGGGAAGAACATATAAATTCCAGCCTTCGCGAATTTTCTCATACTTCACCACTTTTGAAGACGGGTTTGGAGCTTTTTGAGGGCTTTTTAAGAGGGATTCAAGGGGAACTCATTGAGGTAAAGTTTTTGAACCTTATACTCGATTCTATGTTGATATTTGACTGATTAATCATGAAATTTGTGGGATTTAATGGTGTAATTGAGGGGTTAGGGCTTGGAAATTTGAGACTTTGATTTAAGGATTTGAGGGGTCATTTGCCGTCGGATTTTGATGTATTTGGTATGTATGGACTCGTGGGAGTGTAAGGATTCTAGTTTTTTGATTTGTGTCGAGTACCGAGACGTGGGTCCGGGGGCCGGGTTTGGCCGAATTCGGGATTTGTGATGTAATTTGATAATTTTGATGTGGGCTTCGCTTCTTTAGCATATACTAATGATATAGTGCTGATTTTTGGTTAGATTCAGGGAGATTTGTGGCCGAGTCGAGCATCAAGGGCATTACAGAGTAGATTTTGGCTTGATTGAGGTAAGTAACATTTCCAAACTTGGTTCTGAGTGTTCGAAACCCCGAACTACTTGTTATGTGATTAGAATTGGTGATGCACATGCCAAGTGACGGGCGTGCGGGCGTGCACTGTGAGACTTGTGACCTTGTTCATGCCATGTCACCTCTTAGTGATTATTCCCTGATGATATTTGTGCATCTATTAATGTGAATAATGCGAACATGGTAGACATCATGATAAATTATATATATTAAGGCTTCACACCGATACTTTTGAGACCCGAGCAGTCGTTTACATGCAAACATGCTAGAAATCATACTAAATCAAATGTTAGGGTTTCACGTCGAAAATGCTGAGACCCGAGTGGTCGTATATTGTTGTCTCCTTATGTGTTTATTTGATTTTCTATACTCAGTCCTGTTATAGCATATCATTTCATGCCTCAGCCTCGATAATTGTTGATTTTATATATTTATCATTGTTTCAGGGTAGTTCATGCAATTGTGAGCCCATGTGAGCGATACTGGAGAGAAATGGCTGAGTGAGGCCGAAAGCATGTTATTGAGACAGTTATGGGATCGGACTGCACACCGCATCGATACTCTGATCATGCCTTAGTTGGCTTGATATAGAGCTTGGGCAAATAGGGCCCTTCCGGAGTCTTTACACCTCCAGTGAGCACATTGATATTGAGGGATGGATCTTCCTTGGACATGGATCTTGTCCGAAGCTGATGATATTGAGGGATGGATCTTCCCTGAACATGGATCTTGTCCGAAGCTGATGTTATGTGAGGGATGGATCTTCCCTGGACATGGATCTTGTCCGAAGCTGATGTTATGAGGGATGGATCGTCCCTGGACATGGATTTTGTCCGAGTGTTGTATTCCGGAGATGGATCTTCTCCGTGGGGCTGGACTGGCCTTTTCCTCAGTACTGAGTGACTACGGTCACCGGTGTTTATGCATATTCCGGGATGGAACTTTCCTGGGCCTGAGAGCCATATATAGTACTGGGTGGACTTCTGTGGGAGAGTTGTGAGAACTATGTGTATTTTCACACTTTGACATGTTGGCATTTAGAGCATATTGAGGTATATCTAGCATATTCTATTGTTATTTTCTGATAAACTATGAACATGCCTTAATTTTGTACGCTGATGATTTAATTTTTGAGGTTTAGTCCGCCACTACCTCTCAGCCCATAGTTTGGGTTCGTTACTTCTGAGTTGGTGTACTCACTTTAACCCCTGCACCTCGTGTGCAGATCCAGGTACATCGGGACCCGGTAGTGGTTGCTGAGCGGCTGTCAGAGTTTCTTTCGGAGTCGTCGAGGTAGCAGCCAGCGATCGCAACCTCTCCTTCTCCTTCTCTATCTTCCTGTTGCACTTCTTTTATTTCAGACTATGTTGTCCAGTTTGTATTTTTGACATTCTTACGTTGTAGCAGCTCATGACTCGGTGACACTAGATCTGGGATCAGGTTTCTTTTATTCATGTTATTAATGATGTCCAAATCTTAGATGCTTTATAAAAGCGAGACTCCTATTGTAAATGTGGTATTTTCCTGGAAATAAATTTTAATAAATGAAATATGTGGTTTGCCTGATTTCACGATAGGCGCCATCACGATCCCTAAGGTTGGGAATTTGGGTCGTGACAAGTTGGTATCAGAGCTCTAGGTTCCATAGGTCTCACCAGTCATGAGCAAGTTTAGTAGAGTCTTGCGGATCGGTACGAGACGTCTGTACTTATCTTCGAGAGGCTACAGAACCCTTAGGAAAAATCTCACATTCTTGAATTCTTGTCGTGTGAATCCATTTATTCAGCCGAAAGCGTAACTCTGTGAATTCCTTTCATGTATATGAATGCGCATATGGGCGCTTGACTATTGAGATTCGATTGTGTGAACACGTGCATTTGGGACTTATATGTGTGTTTGTGTCCTTATTGATTGGGGATATTAGATGTTTTGTGTTACATGAACTTATGAAGGATTTAGTTGAATCTCTCTGTGGTATTGTGGCGGTGATAGTGTATGGGCATTAGGAGTTATTATTGTCTTGATCTATTGGTTTGAGCCAAGTGGGGGAGTCTGCTAATGATAAGTTGGTGCATGTTGTATTGTACTCTATGGGTAGGTGAGTTCTATTGAATGATTGAGCTGTAATTGTAAAAGGTGTAGTGGGTGCAGTGTATGAATTTGCTTGTTGCTTCAAGTGTGCAGATTACTTTCCTAGTATGTTGATGTGCAAACGTGGTCAGGTCGTTCTGTCTGCTTGATCGATGTAATCAAGATTTGTGTAGAGTGGATGACTCTCGAGAATGGATCTGATGGATTCAAGGTTATACGTAACAATTGGGAATATTCAGGATGTGTATTTGGCTAGAAACTGAGGTCTACATTGGAGGGTGTCGATACTGGTGACATTTCTACATTATCATGTATTCTTCATATCAGTATCATGAAGGTGAAGGTAATGGCTTTAGTTTCGCAGGAAGACTCTTCGGGGTAAGTATTTTGAATGTGGTGCTTCTGGGGATACTCGAGAGAGTATTCAGCAGCTTATGAGCTTTAGACTGTATGGTCTTATGCTTGGATCTCGTGTGCTGAGTCTAGGTTGAGAATTGCAGTACTACGACAAGGAGAATTATCAATTCGAGGGAAAGTCAGAAGGAACTTGGATAAATAGGACATCCTTGTAGTGGGTCGGATCGGCATGGTAAGGGATATGATTAGTTCTTTGGGTGCTTATGAGGCAATGAGTTTATACATGTGTTTCCTAGAAATTCTCTTGGGTGTTGGTGACCTACGTAGCGTGGTTGAGTTAGAAGGATTCAATTCTCACGATTTGGTGTTATACAAATGGGGTTCGAATAGTTCCTGATGGTTTCTACCACGGTTAGAGATGTGTATTTTCTACTGGCGTGAGGAGCATGAGAGTTATAGTGATTTTTCTTCTAGATGGGATTAAATGTAAGTTCTTGGCTAGTTGGGTACGTAGTTGCTTGTGGCTCCGAAGGGGTTATGAAGTTTCCATATTTATCATAGGATGGCATGGTGTATGCGGTACATTGTGTAGAGTCGAGATTTGCATGTGTGAGTCCACAATTCAGTTCTGGAAGGAAGGTTAAAATTCTTAGGCAGTATTGTCAGTTTCAGATGACTAAGTAAATGATATCTATTGGTGGCTGGAAGTATTTCATGTGGACCAGCATTTCGACGGGATCACTCATTGTAGCGGAGTTATGTGGAGGTATGATCCTCAGTGTCAGATTCGTGTGTTTTGGTTTTACTATATGTGGCAGGCTCTTAGCATGGTGTTGTGATGGTAATGGTTAATGGCGGAATAGTCCTCTCGTGTGAATCTTTTCTATGATTTGAGTTCGTGGGATATTACTATTGAGTTCACGAGTTGCCCAGGTTATGGCTTTGGATTGTATTGATACGTCATGTCATCAAAGTGGTCGTGTTGGATGAGAAGAGGTCATTGGGCCTAGAATGAATACTACCACAATTGACTACATCATGGTTGGAAGGATGATATCGGAAGTTAGCTTAGAAATCTGCTATAGTTTCTGTTGGAGAAAGGGGGGGAGCTCCATGACTGGCTGATCGAACGAATGGTTGCTAGTTCTACGTGTTTCTTTCATCATCGGCAGTATATGGAAGTGTAGAGCGAGACATTTCTTGATAAGAGGTTATGTACCAGTATTGGGTTGTTTTGAGCAGCTAATGTGATTAGGAGTTATCGCTATGAGTGTTTGTGTCACGACCCAAAATCTACTAAGGCCGTGATGGCGCCAGACACCACCGTCAGGCAAGCCAATCATTAATTAGTTGAAATAAATTTCTGTTTTAACTTCTTTTTCAAAATCGTTACCTTTCACCTACAAGTTATAATAGTGAATAAAAATTTATCAAATAAATAAGACAGGTAAACCATTCCAATTATTAAATTAAATCCCAAACACATCCCAGAACCCGGTGTCACAAGTGCATGAGCAGATTCTAAGAATTTTTACAATTTCTACAAAGCTTGTCCGAAATACAATTGGAAAAGGAAATTAAAATAAAATAATACAATACGACGGGGACTCTGTCAGCTGCGGATCGCCTCCGGATAATGCAGCTCGCCTAAGTCTCCAAACCAGACACATCGCTATGAAGGTACCTGTGCAATAAAACTGCATAGCAAGTGTAGCATGAGTACGAAAACAACGTATACTCATTAAGTCGCCCGCCTAACCTCAAAGAGGTAGTGATGAGAGGTCGAATTATACACTCACTAAGGTCCAACAAATTAATTTAACACAATATGATATCAGTAATAGGCATACGAGGATGATAAAACCGTAAGCATTACAGATAATTGTAATTCAAATAAATACTGAAAGTAAATGAATAGTTACTACTTCCTCATTTCCCCCCAAATATCTTAAATAAATAATTACTTCTTTATTTTCCCCCAAATATCTTGTCACTTCAAAATCTATGAAAAACATTTAACAATTTAGCATGCGCAACGGGGTAAGGACAACATGCCTGAGCCATAAAAATAATCATGTCTGTGCACTACCGAGGGTCTAACGGCCCGAACCATAAGTGCATCTTTTCCATAAGATAATCATATCTATGCACTGCCGAGGATCGAATGACTCGAACCATAAGTGCATAAATAATAATGAAGAAATGCAAATTATACAATTTTTTTGATTTTGCATTTTTCATTTTTATAGGGCTATACGGACTCGAACCATAGACCTTCTCGGTAAAATAAATCAAACTTATTATTATTAAAATGATCTGAACTGTTTCAAAGACCCAACATGCATTTTTTTTGCATTGGGCTCTTTCAATCCGCCGTGGCGTACGACCTGCTCCCATGAGAGTGGGGGAAATAACACTTCCGCTCGAGGAATGTAAATTGCGGAGTGGTCACATGCAGTCATGCACAATCAACAGTCCACCCCGACTACATCGGGAAAATAAATACTCAAGTAAATGACAAATTTCTCTTTTAAAAATCACAAAAACAGTATAAATCTTTTCTCAAAATTCGTTTGCCAAGTTTGATAATATTCAATAATATAAACTTATCCGGAATATAATTATCCACAGAGAAGTCAATTCTCTTTCTAAATGGTTAAGAAGGTACACTCTAGCCTTCGTAGGAAATAAATTACAAATTTAATAGCATCATCAATCTAATATTATTGGCACATAAGACATGATAGTGGGTCCTAGACTACCCGGACATGGAATAATAGTAGCTACGCACGGACTCTCGTCACCTCGTGCGTACGTAGCCCCCGCAGATAGTAGCACATACTTCATTAGTTCACCTAGGGGACAATTCCCCCTCACAAAGTTAGAAAGGAGACTTACCTCGCTCCGAAATTCCATAACCGGCTTCCAAGACCTTCCGACGACTCCAATGGATGCACAACGCCCCAAAACTACCAAATAACGGGCAAAGCAATGAAAATTCATTCTAATACTCGTAACAAATTCAAATTATATACTTTCCCAACTCCGCTCAGTGAATTGACCAAAATACCCTCGGGCCCACGTGCCTGGATTCCAAAATTTCTCGAAGATATATCCTACCCATGGCCTTACTAACTCAAATATACTATTTACTCTAAATTCCATGCTCAAATTCGTGATAGAAATCTGAAATATAATTTTCTAGGTCTTTCCTCCAAAATCCCAATTTTCCTACTAATTTTCATGTCTAATCAATGCATATAACTTGTATTTAACTTAAAAATATGAAGAAATTACTTACCTTGACATTGATGATGAAATTCCCCTCTTGAAGCTCTCCGAAAACCGCCTAAGCCATGAGAAAAATGAGAGGAATGGCCAAAATCCCGGTTTTAAAACATTCTGCCCAGCCTCATTTCCGCACCTGCCACCAATCTCCCACACCTGCGGCCTCATTAGCTCTAGCCCAAAGTCGCACCTGCGCCCCATTTGTCTGCATCTGCGCCTTTGCAGGTGCGGAAATATCTTCGCACCTGCGCTCCCGGCCAAGCCACCAAATCTTCGCACCTGCGGCGAAAGCCTCGTAGGTTCGGTCGCACCAAACACCAACAATTTCAGCTGTTCTCAACTTCAAATATTGATCCGTTAACCACCCGGAATCCACCCGAGGTCCCCGGGACCCCGTCCAATTACACCAACCTATTCCAAAACATAGTGGACTTTATCGAGGCCTCAAATCACATCAAACAACGCCAAAACGACGAATCACACCCTAATGCAATCTTTATGAACTTAGAAATTTCCAACTTCTACATTCGATGCTGAAACCCGTCAAATCACGTCCGATTAACCCCAAATTTTTCACACAAGTCATATTTGACATTACAGACCTGCTCTAATTTCCGAAATTCCATTCCGACCCTGATATCAAAATTTCCACTTTCGGTCGGATTTCTCAAAAACCTTCAAATTTCTGTTTTTAGCCAAATGACTTCAAAATGACCTACGGACATCCGAATTCACTTCTGATCACGCTCCCAACTCCAGAATCACCATACGGATTTATTCCCAAGCTCAAAATCCAAAACAGACATCAATAACACTGAAATGCGCTTCAAGCCAAACTTAGGAAATTTTCTTCAAAATACTGACTTCCACAATATACGCCAAAATGTCCCCGGGTTATCCAAAACCTGATTCGGACATACGTCCAAGTCCAAAATCATCATACTAACCTGCATGAACCTTCAAATCCTGATTCGGAGGTCGTTTACTCAAAATTCCAATCTTAGTGCATTTCTCTAACTTAAGGCTTCTGAAATGAGAATTTTCTTTCCAATTTGACTCCAAACTTCCCGAATTTCAATTCTGACCATACACACGAGTCATAATACCTGAAATGAAGCTGCTCGTGACTTCAAACCGCTGAACGATGCACTAGAGCTCAAAACGACCGGTCGAGTCGTTACAGTTTGAGTCATGCGATATATTATGTGATTACATCTGGGTTACGGATATGTCTTGACACAACATGTTCAGACTTATTCAGTTTGTAGTTTTGGAGTTTTGATCTCGTAAATTATTTCAGAAGTGGAAAAATTGGTTCTAAGGTTTATGGGTCAGGTTGGATTTCGAAATTTTGACTGTGTTATTGGACCTATATGGGATAGGGTGATGTGGGATCACCCCTGAGTATGTGCATGGTAGGCTACACAGAATTTTGGTGGTGTTTGGAAAAACTCTAGGCATGTTCGAGGATGAACGTATGTTTAAGTGGGGGAGAATGTAACGACCCAGTCGATCGTTCGCCAAAATGCCCCCGGGTTATCCAAAACCTGATTCGCACATATGCCCAAGTCCAAAACCATCATACGAACCTGCATGAACCTTCAAATACTGATTCGGAGGTCGTTTACTCAAAATACTAATCTTAGTCCATTTCTCTAACTTAAGGCTTCTGAAATGAGATTTTTCTTTCCAATTTGACTCCGAACTTCCCCAATTTCAATTCTGACCATACGCACGAGTCATAATACCTGAAATGAAGCTGCTCATGACTTCAAACCGTTGAACGACGCGCTAGAGCTCAAAATGACCGGTCGAGTCGTTACAATTTGAGTCATGCGGTATATTATGTGATTACATCTGGGTTACGGATATGGCTTGACACAACATGTTCAGACTTACTCAGTTTGTAGTTGTGGAGTTTTGATCTCGTAAATTATTTCAGAAGTGGAAAAATTGGTTCTAAGGTTTATGGGTCAGGTTGGATTTTGAAATTTCGACTGTGTTGTGCTATTGGACCTATATGGGATAGGTTGACGTGGGATCACCCCTGAGTATGTGCATTGTATGCTACTCGGCATTTTGGTGGTGTTTGGAACAACTCTAGGCACGTTCGAGGATAAACGTATGTTTAAGTGGGGGAGAATGTAACGACCCAATCGATCGTTCCGTGAGATTAGCCCCGGTTTACCTGTTTTAGCTTTTTCATGTGTTAATTAACTTAATTATGATGTGTGGGCCGGTTGGTTCGGGTTCAGAGTGGTCGTAGTGAGAAATGAGATACTTAGTCTCTTGGATTGGCTTTATAGTTGGAAAAGTCAACTGGGCGTTTACTTATAGGTAAACAACCTTGGAATGTGGATTTTATAGCTTGGATAGCTTCATTAGGTGATTTGGGACTTAGGAGTATGTTCAGAATGTGATTTTGAGGTCCGTGGTGGAATCAAGCTTGAATTGGAGAAATAAGTTTTTGGCGATTCTAGTCGGCTGTGGAAAAATTAGCTATCGGGGTCGGAATGAAATTCCGAAAGTTGGAGCAGGTCTGTAGTGTCATTTGGGATGTGTGTGTAGATTTTTAGGTCATTCGAACGTGGTTTGAGTGGTTTCGGCATCGTTGGCGAGTTTCAGAAGTTTAGAAATCCTTAGGCTTGAATTTGGATTTGATTTGGTGTTTTGATGATATTTTGAGTGTTCTGAGGGTTCGACTAGGTTGGAATATTGATATATGACTTGTTAGTGCTTTTAGTTGAGGCCCCGAGGGGCTCTGGATTTGATTTCGGATGATTAGCGGAGATTTGGACTTGAAAAAATGCAGCAAAGCTACTACTGGTGCCAGTTTATTGGTGTGTCCGCACCTGCAGGTTGGGGCCGCAGGTGCGATAGTCGCAGGAGCGGGAGGAGACCGCAGAAGCGGAGTGCTTGACCACACCTGCGGGTTTGCAGGTGCGAGGCCTGGGGGCGCAGGTGCAGAATCTGGGGAGTTAGTGAAAGTCGTAGATGTGGTGCCTTGACCGCAGGTGCGGTCTCGCAGGCGCGTGAAATGGGCCGCAGGTGCGGAACCCTTGGGCAGAGCATATAAATTCCAGCCTTCGCGAATTTTCACCATTTTTGAAGACGGGTTGGAGCTTTTTGCTGGATTTCTAAGAGGGATTCAAAGGGAACTCATTGATGTAACGTTTTTGAACCTAATACTCGATTATATGTTGATATTTGACTGATTAATCATGAAATTTGTGGGATTTAATTGTGTGATTGAGGGGTTAGGGCTTGGAAACTTGAGACTTTGATTTAAGGATTTGAGGGGTCATTTGCCGTCGGATTTTTATGTATTTGGTATGTATGGACTCGTGGGAGTGTAATGGTACTAGTTTTGTGATTTGTGTCGAGTTCCAAGACGTGGGCCCGGGGGCCGGGTTTGGCCGAATTCGGGATTTGTGATGTAATTTGATAATTTTGATGTGGGCTTCGCTTCTTTAGCATATACTAATGATATAGTGCTGATTTTTGGTTAGATTCGGGGTGATTTGTGGCCGAGTCGAGCATCAAGGGCATTGCGGAGTAGAGTTTGGCTTGATTGAGGTAAGTAACATTTCCAAACTTGGTTCTGAGGGTTCAAAACCCCGAACTACTTGTTATGTGATTAGAATTGGTGAGCACATGCCAAGTGACGGGCGTGCGGGTGTGCACTGTGAGACTTGTGACCTGGTTCATCCCATGGAACCGCTTAATGATTATTCCCTGATGATATCTGTGCTTCTATTAATGTGAATAATGCGAACATGGTAGAAATCATGATAATTTATATATATTAAGGCTTCACACCGATACTGTTGAGACCCAAGCGGTCGTTTACATGCAAACATGCTAGAAATCATACTAAGTCAAATGTTAGGGCTTCACGCCGAAAATGCTGAGATCCGAGTGGTCGTATATTGTTCTGTTTATTTGATTTTGTATACTCAGTGCTGTCATAGCATATCATTTCATGCCTCAGGCTCGGTAATTATTGTTTTTATATATTTATCATTGTTTCGGGCAAGTTCATGCAATTGTGAGCCCATGTGAGCGAGACTGGAGAGAAATGACTGAGTGAGGCCGAGAGCCTGTTATTGAGACAGTTATGGGATCGAAATGCACACCGCATCGATACTCTGATCATGCCTTCGTTGGCTTGATATAGAGCTTGGGCCAATAGGGCCCCTCCGGAGTCTTTACACCCCCCAGTGAGCGCATTAATATTGAGGGATGGATCTTCCCTGGACATGGATCTTGTCCAAAGCTGATGATATTGAGGATGGATCTTCCCTAGACATGGATCTTGTCCGAAGTTGATGTTATGTTAGGGGTGGATCTTCCCTGGACATGGATATTGTCCGAAGCTGATGTTATGAGGGATGGATCGTCCCTGGACATGGATTTTGTCTGAGTGTTGTATTCCGGAGATGGATCTTCTCCGTGTGGCTGGCTGGCCTTTTCCTCAGTACTGAGTGACTACGCTCACCGGTGTTTATGCATATTTCGGGATGGAACTTCCCTGGGCTTGACAGCTATATATAGTACTGGGTGGACTTCTGTGGGAGAGTTGTGAGCGCTATGTGCATTTTCACACTGTGACATGTTGTCATGTAGAGCATATTGAGGTATATCTAGCATATTCTGTTGTTATTTTCTGATAAACTGTGAATATACCTAAATTTTGTACGCTGATGATTTAATTATTGATGTTTAGTCCGTCACTACCTCTCAGGCCATAGTTTGGGTTCGTTACTTCTGAGTTGGTGTACTCACGTTACCCTTTGCACTTCGTGTGCAGATCTAGGTACATCGGGACCCGGTATTGTTGCTGAGCGACTGTCAGAGTTTCTTTCGGAGTCGTCGAGGTAGCAGCCGGTGGTCGCAGCCTCGCCTTCTCCTTCTCTATCTTCCTGTTACACTTTTATTATTTCAGAATATGTTGTCCAGTTTGTATTTGACATTCTTATGTTGTAGCAGCTCATGACTCGGTGACACTAGATCTGGGATCGGGGTTCTTTTATTCTTGTTATTAATGATGTCCAAATCTTAGATGCTTTATAAAAGCGAGACTCCTGTTGTAAATGTGGTGATTTTCCTGAAAATAACTTTTAATAAATGAAATGTGTGGCTTGCGTGATTTCACGATAGGCGCCATCACGATCCCTAAGGTTGGGAATTTGGGCCGTGACAATTATTTACTAGGTCATTTTTTATGGCTCCGTAATATTTTAGGGTTTTCAAATTCGGTATCCCGATTCATGCAGACAACGAGAATTATAACACACGAAAATTTAGAAATAAGTCTGAATTCTAGTGTTTCGATCTATAATGCTAAAAAATGAGGAACGGTCATGCCGAAGCCATGACTTTTGTTTATATGGTCATTTTATACGGTGTCACGACCCAAATTCCCAACCTTGGGGATCGTGATGACGCCTAACACCACACTTTCCAGGCAAGCCAATGTTAGAATTCGATTAACTACTTTGCATTATTTATCCATTTAGACATAATAAAATAATCTAAAGTAAACTGAGTCTATTGGCTTTTAATGAATAATTCCCAATATAATAAAGATAAATAAAAAATTAAATAATTAAATCGATCCATGAAACTAATCATATAAATGAATCTAGAACTACCCCAGAGTCTGGTGTCACAATTCAGGAACTACTAATGAATACAACAAATACTGAGCTGAAAGAAATAGTATAACTGTTCTGAATATAATAAAATAGCGTATATAAAATTGGAGAAGACTCTCGGGATCTACGAATGCCGACAAATGTACCCCGTGTCTCCAAATGAATAGATAGCCACTCTAGAAATCTCTACTGCTGGCTAGTAGCTGGATCTGCATAAAAGAGTGCATAGTGTAGTATCAGTACAACCGACCCCATGTACTGAATAAGTGCCGAGCCTAACCTCGACAGAGTAGTGACGAGGCTACGGCAGGAACCAGCTAAACCGCTCAACCGTTTTATACCACAAGGGAACTAGCTAAAAAAACCAATACTCTTTCCAAAATAACCACAACAATATTTGACAACAAAATAACAAGGCCAAGTAATCATAGAAACAAAAATGAACATAGAACAATTAAGACAAGAATCAATTAAATTGGGAACAGGAAATGGATCATGTTTAATAGACCATTTGGTGGTGCCTAGATACTCGTCACCTCACCTATACACCACACACATGAAAATTCACATAGCAAATAAGTGGGGATTCCTATTCCCTCAAGTCAAGGTTAAACCAAACACTTACCTCAATTTCGCAGGTCACTCACTGCTCAATTATGGCTTTTCCTTTAGAATCTTGCTCTAACTTGCTCGAATCTAATCATAATTAACTCAATATCATTAATTAAGGCTAAAGGAACTAACTTTATTGAAAATTATAATTTTTCCTAAGTTTTCTAAAAAACGTGAAAACCCGACCCCGGGCCCGCTTGGTCTAAACTCGGGGTTCGGGCAAAATTACGTTTACCCATTCACCCACAAACCCAAATATACATTTAGTTTCGAAATCCGACCTCAATTCGA
The DNA here is from genome assembly GCA_005239525.1 of Nicotiana knightiana. Taxonomy (NCBI): domain Eukaryota; kingdom Viridiplantae; phylum Streptophyta; class Magnoliopsida; order Solanales; family Solanaceae; genus Nicotiana; species Nicotiana knightiana. The sequence continues at coordinate 14,545 of ML383603.1, read as the reverse complement.
GGTAAAGAATTGATTTTTACAAAATTTCCTAATTCTACCCAAACCCTCAATTTTTACCATGAAAATTCTTAGTTTTTTATTTAAAAGTGATGAAAAAAAGAGTAATTGAAAGAATAAAGTTTATAATTGATTACCTATGACTTGGGGATGGTATTTGGTGAATAAATTCGTTCCTAAGGCTGTGGGGTTCGAGAATTTGAAAAAGAAGAAGTCTGCCCGTTTTATATATATTTTTCTGCCAGCTATTATGCCTAGTTTATCGTGCCAAACGATCCCTAAACTCAATTTTTATACCTCCAATGGATTCCTTGTGAAATTCTAGTCAAGTTAGGCTTTTGGAATCACTAAATTTGACCTTATAATGAAGGAGATATGTAGGTTTTGATATTTGCAATAATGCAGATTTTTAATACGACGTCAATGGCAATTTCGTAACTAACCTGAAAAATCTGGCAACTTTAGTAAAATGACCATAAAATGTTCATACGATGTCCAAATTCGATGATTCTTTTGCTACAGGTCCGTAATTACGATACGTATCTAATAATTTATTCAAAACAGAAATTAGAGCTCATTTGTTCAATATGATATCATTTATGCTTGAAGAAACGACGTCGAAGCATAAGAAAGAACGAACGCAACACAACCCAAATCTATTTGAAACTCACCCAAGACCTCGGGGCTCTAAACCAAATATGCACGCAAGTTTAAAATTATCATACGGACTTGCTTGTGTGATCAAATCATGAAAATAACATGTAAAACTATTAATTAAACCTCAAAACTCATTATTTTTCTCAAGAACACTTAAAGTTCATTATTTATCAACCGAACGTCCGAATCTCGTCAAATAAATTCCGATTCTCACCAAATTTTGTAGACAAGGCTTAAATATCATAACAAACCTGTATCAAGCTCCGGAACCAAAATACGGGCCCGATACCAATGACTTCAAATTTTAATTCATTTGCTTATTTCATTAATAATTCAACAAAATAATTTCTTTCAAAAATTAATTTCTAAGCCTTGGGACCTCGAAATTCAATTCCAGGCATACGCCCAAGTCCCATATTTTACTGCGGACCTCCCAGGATCGTCGAAACACAAATCCGATTCCGTTTACTCAAAATGTTGACTCAAGTCAACTAAAATCAAAATTTTTAATTCTAAAAATTATTATTTCTTATATTTTCACATAAAAGCTTTACGATTTTACGCCCGGACTGCACACACAAATCGAAGTAGTTAAAATTATTCTTTTTATGATTAATAAGCCTAGAACGGAGTCTAAATTCATAAAATGACCCCTTGAGTCATCAGAATCTCCACCTCTAAAACAAACGTTCGTCCTTGAACGGACATAGAAGATTACCTGAATTTGCAAACAAGTGTGATATTTTCTCTGCATGCCCTACTCGGACTCTCAAGTAGCTGCTTCAACGGGCTGGCTTCTCCACTGCACTTGAACTGAAGGACAACTCTTAGACCTCAACTGACGAACCTGCCGGTCTAAAATGGCTACCGGCTCCCCCTCATAAGTCAAGTCTTTGTCCAATTGGACAGAGCCAAAATCTAACACGTGGGACGGGTCACCATGATATTTCCGGAGCATAGATACGTGGAATACCGTATGAACTGAGGATAACCCTGGAGGCAACGCAAGTCTATAAGCTACCTTCCCCACTCTATCAAGGATCTCAAATGGCCCGATGTACTTAGGGATCAACTTACCCTTCTTCCCAAATCTCATAACACCCTTCATGGGCGACACACGAAGCAATACTCTCTCTCCAACCATGAATGCCACATCACAAACCTTACGATCAGCAAAACTCTTTTTCCTAGATTGAGCTGCACGAAGTCTCTCCTGAATAACCTTGACCTTATCTAAGGCCTACGGAACTAAGTCTGTACCCAACAACCGAGCCTCTCCTGGTTCAAACTATCCGACTGGCGATCTGCAACATCTACCATATAATGCCTCATAAGGATCCATCTGAATGCTCGACTGAAAACTATTATTATAAGCAAACTCCGCTAACGACAAGAACTGATCCCATGACCCTCCAAAGTGAATGACACAAGCGCGAAGCATATCCTCCAATATATGAATAGTACGCTCGAACTGCCCGTCAGTATGAGGGTGGAATGCTATACTTAACTCTACTCGGGTACCCAACTCACGCTGAAGTGCTCTCTAAAAGTGCGAAGTAAACTGCATACCTCGATCAGAAATGATATACACGGGCACACCATGAAGGCGAACAATCTCCCGAATATATAACTCAACCAACCGCTCTAAAGTATAAGTACTTGCCACAGGAATGAAATGTGTTTCTTTAGTCAGCCTATCCACAATAACCCAAACTGCGTCAAATTTCCTTTGAGTCCGTGGGAGTCCAACAACGAAGTCCATAGTAATACGCTCCCACTTGCACTCAGGAATCTCTATCTGCTGAAGCAAACCACCAGGTCTCTGATGCTCATACTTTACCTGCTGACAATTTAAGCAATGAGCCACATACGCCACAATGTCTTTTTCATCCTTCTCCACCAATAATGCTGCCTCAAATCTTGGTACATTTTAGCTGCACCGGGGTGAATCGAATACTTAGAATTGTGAGCCTCTTCAAGGATCAACTCACGAAGGCCATCAACATTAGGCACACATAATCGACCCTGCATCCTCAAAACACCATCATCTTCAACTGTAATCTGCTTGGCACCACCATGTCGAACTGTGTCCCTAAGGACCATCAAATGCGGATCATCATCCTGCCGCTCTCGGATACGCTCAATTAGAGAAGACCGAGCGACTGTACAAGATAGAACATTGCTGGGCGAAATATCCAACCTCACGAATTGCTTAGCCAACGTCTGAATGTCTGAAGCTAGTGGTCTCTCACCAACTGGAATATACGCAAGGCTGCCCATACTCACTGCCTTTCTACTCAATGCATCGGCCACTACGTTGGCCTTCCCTGGATGATATAATATGGTGACATCATAATCCTTTAGTAACTCTAACCATATCCACTGCCTCAAATTTAAATCCTTCTACTTGAATAAGTACTGGAGATTGCGATGGTCAGTAAGAACCTCACACGGCACGGCATAAAGATAGTGCCTCCAAATTTTCAATGCATGAACAATGGCTTCCAATTCTAAGTCATGATCAAGATAATTATTCTCATGGAATTTCAACTGTCGAGATGCATATGCAATCAACCTGTCATCCTGCATCAATACTACTCCAAGTCCAACTCGAGAAGCGTCACAATATACTGTGAAAGAACCTGAATCTGATGGTAATACCAACACCGGTGTTGAAGTCAAGGCTGTCTTGAGCTTCTAAAAGCTCGCCTCGCACTCTTCTGACCATTTAAATGGAGCACCTTTCTGAGTCAATTTAGTCATAGGGCTGATATAGATGAAAACCCCTCCACTAAACTACGGTAGTAACCCACCAAACCCAAGAAACTCCTGATTTCCGTGGCTGTAGTGGGTTTAGGCCAGTTCTTGACTGCCTCTATTTTCTTAATAGTTGTTCATAGCCAATTATAGAATTATCAAATAGCTTCACGTTAATAATAATGTCCTTTCAAACCTTCACAATACTGATAACGAGATACGATGCTTGAAGACCTCGTGATTATATGCCCGAATTAACGTGTCTCATTTAACGCCACATGGGCGGGCACCTACCTTGTAGGTTAAAGCTCAATAATTAAAGCACGAATTTGGCAAATTATGTACAGTTAATTAATTAATTAATTTCCTTATTTATTTATTTACTTATTATTAGTATTACTTTTATTATTATTTATTCATTCATTATTATGATTATTATCATTATTTTATACATAAATTGTTGAATAAGCCTAATAGGCATGACTCCCTACCAGTACTATAGTAAAATTTTAATTCACAAGGGAGAATTTAAACACAAGAATTTCCATCACAAGGACCTCGTCCTTACATAACTTCCACCGCGGCTCGTAGCCCGATTTAAACATCTCAAATCACATTAAAATGCGAGGATCTCGTCCTCAATTCTGATTCACAAGCAACATGCGTATCGTGCCAATCAAAACATTCCATTTCCTTCCTTTAAATATTTTCTGTTAAACAAAATTACAACATGTAATGATAGACGTAGTTATCTCCATAGAATTTCTCAATACAAATATTCACATAAGTAGATTTTTGAGTTACGAGGCTCACTCGAGAGTAGAGCATATTAGAAGAATTTTATTAGATACGCATAACCGTATTAAGTTCAGGAAATCATCACTTTATACTAATTAGATATTGTTCTTGTAATGACACCATTTAATGTAACGACCTCAACCATACCATAGAAAACATACCAATAGGCTAGGTCTCCACCTCTAGGAGTCTGATCTCCACCTTCAACATGTAAGTTGAGTTGTAACTGCAATGGGACACATAGCCTGAGTGCTCTGATGAAATATGACTCTCCTAAGTCTAGGACAGTTTCTACCACTAGCCGAAATAAAGTATCAACTTGCCCTGAGTTGCACAAAATTTTACAATCGTAATTGAGTCCTTTAATGAGTCTGGGGACTTTCTCTCTGGCTATATGAATCGAAGTAGGAGTATGACAGGCTAACTTATCAAACTTGATGGCATGTTCTGACATTGTCATGGTGACCTGACACAATCGTTCAAACCCTAAGCGCCACGCAAAAATGGAAGGTTCGAGAAACGAACTCTTTCAAAAGCATTATGAGAACTGAGTCAAATAGTTGATGTTGCACTGGCTGGTCGTCCTCTTCATAGGCTTGCTACAAGTACCGGCGACCCATTTCTTCTTTCACTATGCTGACTCAACACTGCTGAGCTACCCCATTTATTCATATTCTCTTCGTTATTCTTAGGGGTAACTCTTATCCTTATTGATTCACAATGATCCCAAAGGTAAGGCTCTATACAGATAAACCTTGGCACGAACCATATAGTGTAGAAGATTGTCAACTATTGTACTCCCTCTCGAGCACCCAAAAATCCGCAACTGTGACTTCCACGCTGAGTAAACCTTTTGTAGATTTAAAGTTGGTTATATAACTCCTTTGGTACTGAGGTATAGGGTTATTAAGGAGGCAGAGCTACCGCAAGTCCCAGCTTTATCTCTTGCAAAATCTCATGCCTTATACATTCCAAGCCAAAACCGATATAACACATGACCCCACAATCTATCCCTTGATAGTGAACTTCCCCACTTAGCACGAAGTCATAGGTCACAATGCCTGATAATCCACAATGTTAAACTTCAAATTTCATATAAATCAACCCCGTTGCTTTCAACTTATTCTCAGGTTCTGCAATACTTCATAACAGCAGTCAAGAAAATCATGTGGGTCCTCAAAAGATGTACCACTGAAATGGAGTGGGAATAGTTTGATAAACTGGTCCAATCCTCAATAATCGGACTAGTGCATCCTGCAACACTGGAGTAGCTATAAATCCCCCCTGGAATCTGAAATAGTCCAGCATGTACCGACTTAACTAGAACCTCTGCGTCTAGATCCATTTGAGACTGTACAATAGGTGCAGATGTTCGAGCCCTAGAGTGAGCTCTGCTTCTGCCTCTTCCCCTAATTATAGCTGTCATTGGGGCTTCATCTCTTGTCCGGTTGTAGACGTTTCACGTGTTGTCGAGATTTGTGAGGGGACAAGAATAGAAAAGTTCAATCATCAATGGTAGAATAAATTCGTACGATAGAGTAGAATAGAAGTGAAATTGTTCCTAACTTCATAGCCTCTGAGAGATAAGTACAGACGTCTCNTGTCACGACCCAAATTCCCAACCTTAGGGATCGTGATGGCGCCTAACACCACACTTGCTAGGCAAGCCAATGTTAGAATTCGATTAGCTACTTTGCATTATTTATCCATTTAGACATAATAAAATAATCTAAAGTAAACAGAGTCTATTGGCTTTTAATGAATAATTCCCAATATAATAAAGATAAATAAACAATTAATTAATTAAACCGATCCACGAAACTAATCATATAAATGAATCTAGAACTACCCCAGATTCTGGTGTCACAATTCACGAACTACTAAAGAATACTACAAATACTGGGCTGAAAGAAACAGTATAACTGTTTTGAATATAATAAAACAACGTATATAAAATAGGAGAAGACTCTCGGGATCTGCGAACGCCGGCAGATGTACCTCGTGTCTCCAAATGAATAGATGGACGCTCTAGAAATCTCTACTGCTGGCTAGTACCTAGATCTGCACAAAAGAGTGCAGAGTGTAATATCAGTACAACCGACCCCATGTACTGAATAAGTGCCGAGCCTAACCTCGACGAAGTAGTGACGAGGCTACGGAGGGGCTTTAGCAATATAACATGTGACAACAATATATAAAGCAAGAAGAAAATCTAAACAGATAAATAAATAAATACTACAACAACAATAAAATAACTCAGCCGCATTTTTCAGGTCTCAGCTATAACCAATTCTCAAATAATTTCCATGTTTCCAAACTATAACTTTAAATAAAAGTAGTGCCAAAATATGAAGAATAGTAAAATAAACATTTAAGCTTTTCAAATATTTATTTTTTTAAAAAATCAGTAAAAAATATAAATGCCCTCCCTTATCGCTCCTTGTTGCGGCGTGCAACCCGCTCCCACCTGTCCACCCTTATTGCTCCTCCCTAAATATATCACCCTTATTACTCCTATTGCGGTGTTCAACCCGATCCCACCTGTCTACCTTTATCACTCCTTGTTGCAGCGTGCAACCCGCTCCCACCAGACATCTCATATCAATTTATTGATAAATTTCACAATTTAGGCCAAGCCTTTCACAATATTTTTGTCTCAACAATTATAAATAAGAAACTGTATTTTTTCTCATAAACATCATCAATAACTTCTCAACCATGAAACCAACAGGAGAATATATATATATATATATATATATATCTCGTAAAAACAATGCCAAACCGCTCAACCGTTTTATACCACAAGGGAACCAACTAAAACAACCAATACTCTTTCCAAAATAATCGCAAAAATATTTGACAACAAAATAACAAGGCCAAGTAATCATAGAAACAAAAAATAACATAGAAAAATTAAGACAAGAATCAATTAAATTGAGAACGGGAAATGGATCATGCTTAACAGACCATTTGGTGGTGCATAGATACTCATCACCTCACCTATACACCACACACATGAAAATTCACATAGCAAATAAGTGGAGATTCCTATTCCCTCAAGTCAAGGTTAAACCAAACACTTACCTCAATTTCACAGGCCACTCACTGCTCAATTATGGCTTTTCCTTTAGAATCTTGCTCTAACTTGCTCGAATCTATTCATAATTGACTCAATATCACTAAGTAAGGCTAAAGGAACTAACTTTATTGAAAATTATAATTTTTCCTAAGTTTTCTATAAAAAGTGAAAACCTGACCCCGGGCCCGCTTGGTCTAAACTCGGGGTTCGGATAAAATTACGTTTACCCATTCACCCACGAACCCAAATATAAAATTAGTTTCGAAATCCGACCTCAATTCGAGGTAAAGATTTGGTTTTTACAAAATTTCCTAATTCTACCCAAACACTCAATTTTTACCATGAAAATTCTTAGTTTTTTTTATATAAAAGTGATGAAAAACAATGAGTAATTGAAAAAATAAAGTTTAGAATTGATTACTTATGACTTGGGATGGTATTTTGTGAAGAAATTCGTTCCTAGGGCTGTGGGGTTCAAAAATATGAAGAAGAAGAAGTTTGCCCGTTTTATATATATTTTTCTGCCAGCTATTGTACCTCGTTTATCATTCCAAACGATCCCGAAACTCGATTTTATGCCTCCAATGGATTCCTTGTGAAATTCTAGTTAAGTTAGGCTTTTGAATCACTCAATTTGACCTTATAATGAAGGAGATATGTAGGTTTTGATATTTGCAAATAGTGCAGATTTTAATACGTCACAATGACAATTTCGTAATTAACCTTATAAATCTAGCAACCTTAGTAAAATGACCATAAATCCTCATACGATGTCCAAATTCGATGATTCTTTTTGCAACGGGTCCGTAATTACGATACGGATCTAATACTTCATTCAAAACAGAAATCAGAGCATATTTTCTCAATATGATATCATTTATGCTTGAAGAAACGACGTCGAAGCATAAGAAAGAACTTGCGCAACACAACCCAAACCTATTTGAAACTCACCCGAACCCTCGGGGATCTAAACTAAATATGCATGCAAGTCTAAAATCATCATACAGACTTGCTCGTGTGATCAAATCATGAAAATAACATGTAAAACTATGAATTAAACCTCAAAACTCATTATTTTTCTCAAGAACACTTAAAGTTTATTATTTATCAACCGGACGTCCGAATCTCGTCAAAATAAATTCCGATTCTCACCAAATTTGGTGGACAAGGCTTAAATATCATAACAAACCTGTATCGAGCTCCGGAACAAAAAATACGGGCCCGATACCAACGGTTTCAAATGTTAATTCATTTCTTTATTTCATTAATAATTCAACAAAATAATTTCTTTCAAAAATTGATTTCTAAGACTTGGGACCTCAGAATTCAATTCCGGGCATACGCTCAAGTCCCATATTTTACTGCGGACCTCCCAGGATCGTCGAAACACAGATCCGAGTCTGTTTACTCAAAATTTTGACTCAAGTCAACTAAAACAAAAAATTTTAATTCTAAAAATTATTATTTCTTATTTTTTCACATAAAAGCTTTCCGGTTTTACGCCCGGACACGCAAATTGAGGTAGTTAAAATTAATCTTTTTGTGGCTAATAAGCCTAGAATGGAGTCTAAATTCATAAAATGACCCCTTGGGTCATCACATACGGCCCACAAAAATTTAGGTTATTCGGATCTGGTACCCCGGATTCATGTAGATGGTGTGGACAATAGAACACGAAAATTTGAAAATCGACTTGAATTCCAGTGTTTTTGGCCCTAAAATGCCATAAACCAGGAAAGGTTGTGCCAAAGCTTTGACTATTATTCATTAGGTTATTTTTTATTACCCCGTAAAATTTTAGGCGATTCGGATCTGGTAGCTCGGATTCATGCGGATGGCGTGTACTATACAAAAATTGGAAATCGGCCTGGATACCAATTTTTTCGCTCCAAAATTCTTGAAAACGAGGAACGCTTATGTCAAATCAATTACTATTATTCATTAGGTCATTTCTGATGGCCCTGCAAAATTTTAGGCGATTCGAATTCAGTAGCCCAGATACATGCAGATGGTGTGGACTACAACATAAAAAAATTTGAAAATCCGCCCGAATTTCGGTGGGGTGGCCCTAAAATTCCAAACAAAGAGGAATAATCATGCTAAAGCCATTACTATTATTCGCTAGGTCATTTTTTATGGCTCCGTAAAATTTTAGGCAATTCATATCAGGTAGCCCGAATTTATACAGATGGCATGGACTATAGCACATGAAAATTTGGAAATCGACCCGAATTTCAGTGTTGTCGCTGTCACACCTCCTTTTTCTGACACGGGATTGGATACGGGAGTTTTTCCAATTTAAGTGACATTATGCGGATTTGGGATTTATTTATTAGTTTTAGAGTCGCCACCCAGATTTTTTACGGTGTTCCGGGACACCATTTATTTTATTGAAATCCCAAACCGAGCAAATTTTGACTCTGTTTTGATTTGTCTGCGGCCGGAGATCTGAGTAAGGAATTTTGTTAACCCGGGAGAAGGTGTTAGGCATTCCCGAGTTCCGTGGTTTTAGCACGGTCGCTTAACTATTAATATTTGGCCTAATTATCTAATTATTTACATGTTTTGAACCTATTGTGCTTTTACTTTTTATCCGCTTTTTAATATTCATGGAATTATTTTAATACAAGTCACGATTGACGTGCACTTGTTATTTTTGGACACGTTGCAAACCACGCCACATGAAATGTACCCGCGATTTACAACATGCTTATTTAATTAATGTTTTGAGTTAGAGTTGGGGACATGAGTTGTCGCTCCCCAATGTTGGTTAGGTAGCTTCGGTATGATATTTGATTTTTTCTATCAAAATTTCGAACTAAGGGTATCCATTCTACCTAGAAGATCTTCTAAACGATATTCGTTGTTCTAAAAGAACATCTTATAGGCTATGGCCTCATCTAGCCTCGTTTTATCATGTCAGGCCATCCTAAATCAGTTTTCCGTGTGATAGAACTACTAGTTCTGAAAAGGAACTTGTTTGTAGTCCATGATGGCAAACGTGGGAATAAGAATATCTTTCGTTCGTTCAGATATATATATATGAAATTCAGATATCTAAATACGTTGTTTGCTAAATCCGATACTTATGGACAAGCTGGAATGACTTTATTCTTTCCAGAATTTTTGATGATTTCTAATACAGACTCTGCCTTATGCGATTTTAGTAAGTTTGGAATCAGTAATCTCTAGCAATTCTTAACGAACTAATCTCATGTATCTAAAGTTTTAGAGTTCACGCACATGTATACACTGATTTT